>JAYMTF010005235.1:0-11879 GCA_036897485.1 Pelargonium nanum | reverse complement strand
AGGAAGCCACATTGTCTCTTTCCAATATGAGAAGGTACCTGTGTTCTGTCATTTTTGTGGGAGGTTGGGGCACATGGAAAAAATATGTGAACGTCTGATACTTATCAAAAATCCGGGGGTTGAGAGGCCTTTTGGATCTTCACTAGTTGCTCCCAAGGGAAGACGTTCTAATATTGGTGCTCAATAGATCAGATCGGGTCTGGATCAGAAGTGGGAAGAGCCAACGGAGGAGGTAGCGGTTCCGATGGTTCAAGTTCTCCCGGAGGTACAAGAATCGGGGCAGAAGACGGTCACAGTTTTTAAACGAAAAAGAGGCTTAACTATGCAGGATATAGAGTTGGAAGAAGCAAGTGAGGTGGCACAATAAAAAAATGGAGTAGAGGCGAACCTGGGATCCCAGACTCGCCAAAATTCGTGAGGAGAAAAGGTTGTGATTCCCGCGGAGGAACCGGGCCATGGGATATCAGTGGGGTCAGCTACCCGGTTCTGAGTAGGTGTAAGGGTGGAGAAGAGACGGGTCGGCAAATCGGGGGAGAGGTATATACCAGTGCCCCTGATTTGATCTTCTTATCGAATGCGGTTCTTGAAGTCTTGGGCGGTCTTGAGAAGCACTTAGAGAGTTTTACTTCTATCTTTAGTTTTGGTTCTTTGTCTGTTATGTTTTATTTTACTTCTTGGTTAGGTTGTCTTTCTTGCTCTTATTGCTATTTTAGGTTTGTATTCTCTTTTGGCGGTTTCGCCTAATAAAGTTAGTATCTTTCCAGTAAAAAAAACAACAAAAATATAATATCAACTTGCAAAGCATATGTATATGAAGTAGGTACAGTTCATAAATGCCAATAATTATACCATCATCAACTTCACAATTTTGAACTTTACAGATAGATAGCACAGAACCTTTTTTGTATTATGACTTCAATTGGACATCTCTGTAAGCCCATCTTCAATCTACATTTATTGAGATTAAGCAAAAAAAGAAAAGCAGATTGGTGGGTTTCACATTCACATTCACATGTCCTTCCTCAATATGTTGCTTTCCCAAATCATCATCCCCATCACCATATTTAATTCTCATTTTTCATAGCAAATAATGAGTCCTTTGGTTCCTGTTAAATTCAGAAATAGGCCTAGCATTTCACTTGCAAAAACACCAACCATATGACATATATAACAAACCATCACTACAACTCCAAACATATAAACTAACCCACGAAAACAATCGATCACAGCCTATCTGATATTGATAGTCTCATTCCAGATTGTGTTGCGGGGTGATATCATCATGGCGATGAATCTTTTCGTCTCTTTCTTTGATAACAAAGAAGGAAGTTGACGAAGAAGTGGATGTCCCTTCCGTGGAAGTGTTGGAGAAATCAGTGACAGAGGTGTCCCTGTAGGCCATGTTTCTATAACCGTCACCTAAATCTGCACCTCCGCGTACAATGTTAACCTCCTCTATGGTCATATCGCCTTCCAGTACGCTCACAACTTGAGAGATTGTAGGCCTAAGGGTATGCGATTGGCTCGTGCATATCATCCCTAGGCTCAAGATTCTGCTCGCCTCTTCTCTATCGTATTCGCTTAACCTTTTATCCACCAGGTTGATCAGTCTGCCTTCTTTGTGTAAAACATAAGCCTGCATTAATATATTATCAGCTTAGCGCCTTAGCTCGCTGAGGCGAAACTTAAATTAAGCTAATGCACCAATCCACTTAGCTTGTTCCACATAGGTTGCATTTCAGTAAGGATCTTGTAATCTATTACTAAATACGAGACAATGTAAGCTTACTTACAGTATCAAGAAGAAAAACATTCTCCTGGCTAGGGATTTGTTCTGCGTTATTCTTCCCGCTGACAATTTCAAGTAGAAGAACTCCAAAACTATATATATCAGCTTTGTACGTGAAAATTCCTCGCATCGCATATTCTGGGGCCATATATCCACTGTAACAAGAATTGTCATGTAAATGATATTGCATAGATTCTTGAACAAGAGAACACAGCAGAATGTCCGGAAAGAAAAAAAAGAAAGAAAAAGAATGGTGCTCTGTTACTTACTGTGTCCCTCCTACTTTAGTGACCATACTCTGACTTTCTCCGTCGTAGAGCTTAGCCAACCCAAAGTCAGATATCTTGGCCTTGAAGTCTTTATCAAGTAGAACATTAGAGGCTTTGATATCCCTGTGAACAATCTTGACTCTCGAATCTTCATGGAGATACTTCAAGCCCTTAGCGATTCCCAAACAGATGCCATACCTAGTCTTCCAATCAAGCTTTGGAGCAGAATTGGATTCTGTCATATAATACAAAAAACTTTACTATATTACCAAATCAAAGTTGAAAAACCCAATGATTTACAACGGGTACGAAAAAGTAACAGATATCATAACACTACAATGACTATAGTAAGTAGTAACTGTAAGGTATATCAACTGCAAACTGATGATGCATAAAATATTGGAGTACATGATGATGCCACTCCATTGCACCCCCCTGTGCCTAGTCCTCTGCCCACTCTAGACTCCAACGCCCACGTGAAGACCAATTCTCCTCGTGTGAGGGATGTCACGACACCCAACTGTCTCTACACCCAAAGGCTCTCACCCTCCTTGTGGGTTCCTCCCCACTTACCATGTGCATTCTGAGGTTTTGTGTGCCCTCTTCGTAACTCCCTTCCGATGACAACAGAAACCAAATACCCATTTAAAGTGCAAATTCACTTCATCGATGAGAGTAAAATGGAAAAGAGAAGACTAATTTTTTGAGAATAAAATGGAAAAGAGAAGACTAATTTTTTGATGGAGGGAGTATACATAGCTAGGCCAATCGAAATAACATTCATAAACACATAACTATACATATTACAACACAGAAGATCTAGAATAATATATCAAATGAGCAATAGAACTAAAAAAGATCACATACCAAATAAGGCTTGTGCAAGGCTGTTGTTCTCCACGTACTCGTATATTAGCAAATGTAGGTTGTTCCCAGAATAGGCACCCAACAATTGGACAAGATTCTCGTGTCTCAAGGTTTTTAATGTAAAATCCTCAGTATTGAACTCTTCCATTCCTTGCCTAGATTGACTAGAAAGCTTTTTCACTGCCACAATTTGGTATAGGAGTTCAGCCTGTATGACACAAAAATGAATATACAAATAAAAAGAGAGAAAATACATCCACAAATGCATAAAGTAGAAAACTTCTTGCCCTCCACCCTCAAAATTCAAAAGAATGATGACTGCAAATTCTAACCCTGTAAACTGTCCCAAAACCTCCTTTGCCAATCTCCATTTTATGGCTGAAATTTCGAGTAGCGTCAATTAGTTGTTTCACTGTGACTGATCCACCAAGTAGTTCTATGCGTTTCACTGTTCCAAGTAAAATTAAACAGATATTTAGTTTTAACTTTTAAGTAAGAGTTGTATACAACTAAGTGAGATCTATGGTTGTTGTCTCACCATACAAATCTTTGTTTTCCAGCCAGCCCATTTTCCATGCACAAAACAATAAAAGCAACATACCAGCTACTGAGGAAGCCACTACAGTCAGGGTTATCTTCAACACATTTACTTTCTTATCGCCAACTTTGACTGAATCAGATGAAAGATAACAGCAAGATAAAGTAAGAAAAAAATCTGCCCAAATTGAGCAAAACAGTTGTGACATTCTTCAAGAAAATAAAAGGGAGGTAGAACTTGTTACTGGCAGATATAGCAGATATGAGCGGTCCATTCAGAAGAGGATCACCACTCACGGAACCTTTGCCAGCCCACAACAATTGGATCTTCAATAACGAATCATTGACGTGGACTGTGAACGTTTCATTCCATGCTTTATTTGGACCCCCCGCTTTCTCTTTTATGTTAAAATCCTTCACTTTTAACACATCCTGCAATGAAGAGTAGTTCGTCATCAGATGGCTCTACCAATTTAGTACAGAGGCATCACTGAAATAATTTACCTGAATATATATATCAAATATGCGGTTCCTCAAGCCGCTATAGTCATCCTCTTCTGTAAATACAATTTCAGTAAAATCAAGTCGCACATTGTAATCCCCCTTTTGCAAACAATATCCATAATATGTGAGTGAGACGGGACAAAGCCGAGCTGTTTCATATAAAGGTGCATTGACATCAAAGACCCCACATTTTGCCTTCTTTATATAACTGCTAGAACTCTCAGACATGAATTGTCCAGAACAACTATAGGCCCACTGTCCTTCAGATACATGAAAACTTGATGTATCATTATCAGCATAGTAATGGCCGGCAAGAAATTTCTCCTCACCACCGCAATTTATAAATAAAGACTTATCTGCACATAACAAAAATATGAGCAAAATAACCAATGATGTTCTGATTTGCAATTAGAATGATAAGAGCTCGTGCAGTACTTATATTAACTAGGGAAAAAAACAATTGATAGTGCAGCATCAAAGGTTTGCTACAAAGAGCGAGTGTATGAATTGTGAGTTCATTAGTATAGAAGGCTGTTCATAACCATGCCCGGGTTAGTTGACTCTTGTATTGTTGATCTTACAGTTACAGCCTATAGCAGAAGGTAACCAGTATTGTTCAGGTAATCTTAAATTCCCATTTTCGCCTTTATAAAATAAGGAAAGGTCAAGCAACAATTAAATTTCTAGAACATAGAAGATTACAATATATGCCAAGAAACCATCACTGTATAAAATTCTGAAGAATAGTTATATTTCAATTCTGGTTAAGACAATGATAGTAAGTAATCTGAGATGAGGAAGTCATAGAAATAAAGCAATTAATTTGTTCCTTTAATATCAAGAGATTTATGAAGAAAGGCCATACACTTAGATTTCCCTTTAGGACAATGCGTTCCCACCATTTGAGTTGAAGATGTCCTAGATAATTTAAACCACTTAACGTTAAGAGATAATCAGGATCAATTTAATTACAGAACTTCAAATTAATACTCCATCCTTCCGTCCCACAATAACTGTCTACTATACTAAATGGATGTCCATTTTAAGTGTCTACTTTCAATTTTTTACAGTAAATTGTTGTTCATATATCAGTAATATCATAAATATAAGTTAATCAATAACTCCGAGTTTGTTACAATGTGAATAGAAGTGGAAGGTCAATCATGAATCACGAAAGAATCCTTAATGTTTTTGTAAGAACTTAAATTAGACAGTTAATGTGGGACGGTGAGAGTGTATCATACATGTTTAGTCATTGAGTGAAAAAATAAGCATACATGTTTACTCTCTTGATAGAACTATATGGGGAGCAGCACCGAAATAAGTTCCTGAGATATATAATACAATTGTCTCAAAAGAAATACTCCAAATGCAAGACTGTTATAAAATAAATTACATGATTAAGGTAACTCCTTACATGTTTGACAAATTATGTGGCCTGAATGTTTCATTTACCAGAAAATTATTGAATGATAGATCCCTGCCAGATGAAAAACAAATAATTCAGTACTATTTGTCACATTATGGAAAAGTTGATGAAGAAAATGATCCAAAATAAACTGACCACATATCTTCATTCTTCACAGCTTAAGAAAAATGATGCTATACTTAAAGACAGTTCAGTTATGAAGATAGCGCATTTCCTCTACAGATATATGTCAAGACAAGAGTTCATTAACTAAGTATGTCAGCAATTGTAGAAATGTATGTTCCATAAAAAACCCAAAGAAATGCATTATTTCGTGATCTCAGTTTCGGTGACTAACCCTTTATGATTATAGTTTGTAGGCAACCTGATTACTGATAAGCTACTGTCAAATGTTGAAGTAACAACATCAAAATTATAAAAAATATTGAAACGGCACAAATGTCACATCAAGCAAGCGGGAATAGCTTTAGAAACAGGTCAACTACTCAAATTAATTACAAGCTTTATGTGAGGGGCAGTAAGATTAGAACTATCTCATGAACCAAAAATCAAACTACCCATGTGCTATAGCATAAAGCAAACAATAACATTTTAGGCTGTGAAAACATACACTAGAAGACCTTCTTTCCTTGTGGGCCAGTCAGGGAATGTCCCATTGAGTTTATTTCCTGCAAGAGATCTAAGTAGAAAACACCAATAATGAGGAAACCCAATTCGTTAACAGTACAATATGTCCCGAATAAGAACTTGGGATTCAGTACTATTGTTCACTTACATCTTAGACAGATAACTTAAATTCTGCATAGAATCTGGGATGCCACCAGTTATGTCGTTAAAGCTCAAATCACTGTTGGATCAAACATGAAGCTTTCGTAATACAAAAGTTTGAACATCTATAGTGATGACGAGCATTGGATTTCCAGAGAAAAATTATACATGCTGAATACAAAAGACATGATCAAGAAAGCATGCAATATGTGCAACACCTCCCTTTTTGCCATAACAAATTTTCATACATTAGTAAGTATCTAGCCTTTTATTAGGGTCTAAGAACTAAAATTCAGAGATGGTTTTGCTGCAATTACGAGTTCCCTGCTGTAGTTAGCACCCTTACTAATGATAAAAAAGAAAAAAAAAAAGATTGTAAGAACATTAAGTTCACTTCACATCTTATCCGAAGGTCTGTACATATAGGATATGTCTCTATTATGTACGCATTACCAGTATAAACTTGTCCCCTAACTCCATGGATATTGTATACCGGTTCATTAAGTCTATCAAAAGGACCCAAGAGACGGGTAATATATACAACTTATCAGAGAAAAAACTTACAGGTACTGTAATGATGACATGGTGCCAATGTTTGGAGGGATCTCACCAGAAATGGAGCAGTGCCTAAGTACCCTATATAAACCACATAAAAATTTGGGAGACCGTGATTGATTGGAGTCACCGATAAAAATTACAACAAAAAAAGGGTGGCCCAGTGCATGAGGCTCCGCCATTCATTTTGTAAACAACCTTAGCCATGGCTTTGCAAATGGATTGTTGTCCACACCCAAACCCGTGACCTCAAGGGTCACAAGGCAGCACCATTACAGATACACATAAAAATATAAAATTATTGAAAGTCAGAGCTTAACTTTCAAGTTTCAAGTAGAGAATATTTGTATGTCATAAGAATCACAACTCACAGGTATCTTATGTTTGTCAAGTTTGAAGATGGTGGGAACTGGAAACTAGAGCTGTTTAGGTCACTAACCGTCCTGTAACAAAAAAAAAAAAAAAATGGTTTCATGAAGCATTAACCAATGGACATGTAACATTACTATTTGTAAAAGAGACTTGAAAAATGTGACTTACAAATAGCTGAGACCTGAAAGCTTAAAAATTTCTGGAGGCAGCGGCCCTTCAAAATTATTTCCCATCAGATCTCTGTGATCATCACAAGACGATAAAATCAGCTGATAGATAGTGCTGTTCAAATTTTATTTGTCTCTTGATGTAATTCTAAGTAAGCACATACAACTGAGTGAGTTCGGTCCATTGCTTGAAGTTGGGTATCCTGCCAGACATGTTGTTGCCAGCCACAGAACTGCATAGAACTTAATATTAATTGAACAGTAATATGTATAGTATTTGATGCATGAACAAGCTTCCAAGCTACTAATCTATATGGTCATTGAACCATCATTTGAGAATTGAATGAAGGGACAGACTTACAAGGAAGACATATTTGTAAGTCGAGCATATTGGTGTGGGATCGGCCCGCTCAGATTGTTGGATGCGACATCTCTGCCATATTCAAAATGAAATTTGCAATGTTAAATAACATGTAATGAAATTTGCATTCTCTATCTGTTAATTGATTTTGGTGGTGATGAGAAGCAACTGACAGAGTTAGAAGGCTGTTCAAATTTGCAAGTGATGATGGAAGAGTACCATTGAATTGATTCTCACCCAGTCTCCTTCAAATGCAAAATATATAAATGAATAAAATGTGCAAGAAAAGAAGAATTGGATATTGATGAGAGAGAGTCAGAGAGAGAGACAAATAAGAAAGGTGAGTGAGTGTCCCCAGAAACTCAGGAATTGGGCCTGATAACATATTCATGTGAAGATTGCTGCAAAACCCCAATCAAAAACACAAATCAAATCAATGATCCAAATAGATTGAATGAAGTGCACACATGACTTGACTTACAGATCATAAAGAGAGTTGAGAGCAGCAAATGAAGGGGGTATAGATCCACTGAGCAAGTTGGAGGACAAATCGCTATCATACACAATTCAGATAACAGATTAATTAGCAATGAAAAGGAATTTTGACTTCACAATCACAAACAGGTAACTTAGCTACTTGCGTTTCAAAATAAGTGTCGTGAAACTAACTTTCTAAAATAGAAAGGCGCTTATTTTGAGATACAAATGCAAGTGAACATGACACTCATTTTGGAATGAAGAGTATATATTAAAAACGCTCAACTTCAGCTACGAATGTACAATTCCATTATTAACTCTCATAATCTAATATAGTAGAAACAATTGTCCTATGACTCCTCCATGTAAATCCCTCGTGACTCATGATGTGGATATGGAGATGGATTGAGTCATTTTTATCACTTGAGCTCACAAAAATTCGAAATTTGATCTGATTTTACACCAATTCGATTCAACTAACTTTCAAGTTGAATCGGATCAGATAAATCTGCACAAATTCACACATATTTTAGAGAGTAAAGTGAAATCTTTTGAGGTTCGAAACCCGACCAAAAACTGAAATTCTTTCGGATTGGATTCGAGCCAGGCTTCATCAACCGATCCGAAACTATGAAACCTGAAATTGTCACCTCCAGTAATGACATACATGCATAATCTTTCAATTACTCTAGTACTGTTAGCTTAAATTATTCAATAACCATAACTTCAATTTTTAATTGCTACAAACAGATAAATGTTTGTGTAAAGTCAAATCTAATTAGAATACTTACAGTTGGAGGAGGTTCTTCAAATTTCCTAAACTTGTTGGTATGGATCCATTTAATTGATTGCCCGAAAGATCCCTGATCAACCAACAATAGTAATATTATGTTTAATAATAGATGCATGCTATGTTATAGCACCAAAACATTTCTATTTGTTTTATTTCACAAGATGTATTGACTAACACCCAAAATTTCATTAGAATGAACCATCAATTATATCAAAACACATGATTAAAAAAACTGGATCACTTTCAAGGAAAATCAAAAAATTGGGTCCAAAAGGACATTTTACACCCGAAATTTCATTCAAGTTTGAAGATTGCGGGTGATTTGACTTAAACCAAACAAAAAATACTTTTGATAACAATAACAAACTGACTTACAAGTATTGAAGGAAAGATAGACGCCCTAAAGATTCAGGAATGCCGTCTTGAAGTTCATTCAATGATAGATCCCTGTTAAACCATATTATATGATATGATATTAGTTTACAATACACTATATAATTGATCACATGAGAAAATACACCAAGACTTTGCATGAACAAATTAGTTTTCCTACAAAAAAATAGTTAAATAGATTTTCATATTGAAACGTAAGTATTACTCTACCCATCCCAAAATGAGTGTCTTCATTCTCTAATATTTTTGAATCCGAACCCATGGGCACCAGACCCGAAGAAGTACTTTCCCTTTCGGGCTGGGTTCAACAAACTGGACCGGAACCCCGATTTGTTGTCATGGGTGAAGGGTAATAGTTACTAGTATGAAATGAATGAAATATAAAGATTAGTGAGAGATGTGGGATGCATATATTGGAAGATGATTATTTAACTTACAGGTCTTCCAGGCGGGTAAAATTAGATAAAGAAACAGGAACAACTCCTCTGAGATTTAAGTTCCATATGGATCTGCCATATTGCACCAAAATTGATTATTCAATTTATACAAATAGCTAGGATCATATAATAAATGATAGATACATACATTTTGGTGACATGACAGGTGGTGGTGTTTGAGGTATGATTAGTTTGGCAATCGCATCCAATGTTTATGCCTCTGTTGGTCCTGCTGCCACTGCAAATGGATGAAACTGAGGGTGGTGTTGGTATTTTTAACATGGATGTCATGTCGTTGTACGCTTCAACTGTACGTCAAATAAACAGTTTCAAGTTTCAGTTGATATATATATATATATAAGAATCTCAGTCATGATTTATTGGCAACGTAGGTACCTTCAAGAAGAGGCAAGAGCGGGTTGGTATCTTGGGAGGATCTGCAATTGAGATAGGAAGCGCCCCGCTGGGAGCAAGGCACGCTATTACGATCAAGAGCCCCATAAGAGCTGTATTGACTAGTTGCACACTTTGAGAATCCACATAATAAAAATACCACAAACACAAACACAAGCAAACCAAGCCTCAGCCTCAGCCTCAGCCTCCAACAATATTCACTACCTTTCATTACGATTCTATAATTTTCATTCACACCAGCACCAGCACTAACACCCACACCCACAAACACACACACACACACATATATATAAAGTTCCATCATATATTATGCATGGACATCAATAATTAGGATCAACAGCAAGAGTAAGTGTTTGTTTGGTAACACTACTTCATGTAGAAAGAAGGTGGGAAGTAGTTGGAATAGTTGTACACAAAAATGGAGATTAATAAATAAAAAAATACTTTTGACAAAGAAAAATTAAGAGGAGTATTAATTTATGAAACTAAAATGTATAAATGAATAATATAGAATTGTTACATATTTTTGGGCTACTTAATCAACAAAACATATTGGGTCGGCTTGAAATAAATAATTAAGGTTGATTATAATAATTTTTAGCATATCAATCAACAATTAATTTTTGAGTTGGATGAACTCATCAGCTCCCGCAGAAATTAGTTACTTTAATAAGCACTACAAAAGGTTCTCCTTAAAATCACATATTTAATAAACATACTTTTTTTTTTAACTTGCTACTTTATCATACATATCACCTCCTTAAGAGAGGAAATAGTGTTACCAAACGAGCTCTAAACATACTTTGACTCCTGTTTGTAGTCTATAAAGTATATTTGTTAAATAACATGCATGAACCTAGGAGGAAAGCATCATGTTTGGTTTACTTTTATGGGAAAGGACAGATGAGCCCAATTTTCGGTCTCATAACAAACACATAATGTACCCAAGTTTTAAAACGTAGTTTTGGGATACCCAAGTTATTTGCACGTCTATCAACAAGTTAGATTTAACGGAAAAATTCAATTTTTTTGGTCATGTGCAGTTCACGTGACCAGTTAAAAACTAAAATTCCTAAAATAACCCTATCTTCTCCTAAACTCGTGAATTCAAACTATAACTTCATCAAGCAACAAATTTGAAATGAGGATAAAGGCATGATGTCTCTACATTCTACATCAAAGCAACAATTGTTTTTCCATAGAACATTATTATTGACTATCTTAATCTTCTGGAGAACATTAAATTTTTTTAAAAAAAATTCTGGAAAAACCCAGTTTCTGGCAGCCGGAATATTCAAACTTTGAAGTTTCCAGCGCCCAGAAACTGAGTTTTCCAGAAAAAAAATTGAGCATGTTCTTGATTTGATTTTCTTGATTGTTAAAACACAAAATCCAAAATCAGAAACTTAAAATCAAACACCCAAATTACAAAAACCTAAAATCAAAAGAACAGACTATGCAAAATCCAAAATTACAAACTATCAAAATCAAACACCACCTGCCTCAAATCCACACTCATGTTTGCTTCTTCTTTGCCGCTGTGACTCAGTGCATAACTTGGTGAGGATCTAGATTCAAAAGAAGAAGAAGAAAAAACCCTATTATGGTGAGATTGATGAGTTTGGTTTGGTGAATTGGGAGCTGAGATGAAAAGGCTTGGGTTGAATAAAAGATATAATTAAGAGAGAGTGAGATACACAGAGCATATATACCTTCATTGATGAAGGCTTGAATCCACATCACAGTG
>JAYMTF010005234.1:0-11881 GCA_036897485.1 Pelargonium nanum | reverse complement strand
TATAGGTTCCTTAGGCCGTTGCAAGATAGGATTTCGGCACCTGTCTGTATCAAAAAAAAGTTAACCGTGTGCGTGTTTTGAAGGTCCGACAGTAACACGACATGATTACCGAAAATATTGAGTTTTATACAAACATGACATCATTAAAATATATGTGAGGCTAATATATGTGACTTCAAAAGTAAAAAAAATATTTGGAACAAGGCACATGGAGAGTAAAGCATCATGTAATGAAGTCAAAGAGGTCGAGACAAAAAGATGGGTAGACAAGTGAAATACAAGATTGTAGTTTTCTTCGCAACCTCATCACAAATATGCATGGGATCAAAGAGAAGTATTTGCAAGGTTGAATGTGAAGATGTAGAGACAATGAACCCAAAATAATTAATAAACGTATGGTGGGTAGTTACCTTTTTGCTTTGTTGATATGTATAAGAAGAGTGGAGAAGAAGCAGCTTTGTCAAAACACGTGAGTGTAATGTAAAATATGGGTCTTCGCCGATCATATTGGCAATGTCATGTGAGGAGATGGTGCTATTAAACTCTCCCATGTCTTTCACCCAACGTCCCGATTCTTCCCCATCCAATGTTTCTCTATTTATTGTGCAACAATCTACTATTTAAACAATATTGTTCTTCACCGTCCTTAATTTTATTAATCATATTTATTGGATACTTCATAAATTAAATTAGAATAGAATATTGTTTGTAGAAAATAAGTCAACAAATTAAGACATCTCTTTTGGAGTTGAGAGTTCGAATCTTAGCAAGTTACGAAGAAGTTATAGAAAAGACATAGTAACTCGTACTGTGTAGCTAGGATCGATAGATCTTTCGGACAAGCTGTGTGCTAGGGGGAATTCAAAACCCCGACATTATGGTTCTGAGCCATACGCTCTAATTCTCTTAGCTACATGGCTTTACCCTGTATTCACTGGATGTGTTACTAGGAGGCCCTAAAAAATGAATCATTTCTCTCCCTTAGTTACAATTTCTTTCGGATTAAGATGTGAAAGCGTCTCTCTCTTCAAGAATGGTGCATTTCAGGGTTGTCAGTAGGAGATGAGAGATTTCATAAATGAGATTACACATAAGATAATCTTTTCATATTTCGTTCTTTCATGTTTTGAATAAATAAAAAGAAGAAAAGGCATTAAGAATTTTGTCATTCTAACTTCGATCTCTTCTTTTGTAGGGCCTCCTCTACTATATCATCAAACCACCAATTTCGAGATAGATTGGTGTGGTTTATGTACGCATAGGGCACCAAATTAAGTATTGTATCATGAATGAAGGAAAACCGAAAACATGATTACAGTTTCCTAACTAAGTACTAGGATCTCCCGCAAAGGACCATAACCTAATAATTATCTTTTATTCCCGTAAATTTTCTGTACCTGAGTCAATAAGATTCAATCCACGACCTTGTATTTTGTTATTATATGTTAGAATATATGAATCATTAAAATATATGGGGTGGGATTCGTGGGGTGGGGTTCAGGATGACGCTCCCTAAGAGAGTGAGAAACATTTTTACTTCGAGTATGATGGCCCGTTGCTGATAAAAAAAAAAAAAAAAGTTAGGCTCGTTTACAAAACAGGAGTTCGTTATGCACTTATGTGCAAATTTGCAATAAGTAAAAAGGGGCCATAATAGATTAGGCTTAACATATAGACGGGCCTATAAGATTGGGCTCATTATTGAGTTTTAAGTGGCAACGGCCCATACAGTTCTTTATTTCGTCTTGTTAAATACCAAAACACCAAAAATGCAATTAACACGATGGCTTAATATCCTCCAAATTTTCCTCACCCTAATAAAGAATATTAATCATAAGCAATAACTTATTTGATAGTCAGTGCCATAATTATTTTTAACCAAAATCCGAAAACACCCTTTCCTTACACCCATCACAAAGACATTCATATCAGGGTAATATCGTCAAACGGCACAACAATCACAAAGCCCAGAATGATCCTTTCAAATTTCTATAATATAATCAATACGAATAAAATGAGGTTAGTTATTGCTCAATTAATTATCACAAACTCAAGAGTTACATCCACAATCAATTATAACCGTACGATGAGCTTTGAGAAAATTCCACAAGATCAACGGCTGTAAGGCCACGTAGCTCATTACAAGGCTTAGTGCAAGCTTTTCCTCTCTCAGCTCCCATTTCTTTGTTATCAGAAAATACTAAACCTCCATAAATCAAGCTCTTTTCAACACCTCCTTGTACACAACTTTCTCTTTCTGGTCATGGAAGATGGTGGCGGCTTTGTGTCCGGAAATTTACAAAAGAACCATCTTTTATATGATCCGCCATTAACAACCCTAGAAAGGTTCTTGTCTGGTCAAAACAACCATTTGTCTCATGAAAATGACATGGTTGCTTCGTGGTTTTCATTGCAACCCAGTAGTGATCAAGAGACTGCAAGTAGTTTTCTTGATGGGATTTTTGTAGACGAAGAGCTTCTTGAGTGGGAAGATCAAGAAAGGAGCAGAGAAGCCATGACAGTGATGAAGTCAAGTTCCGTAGGAAAGAGAACAAAAAGAGCGTCTCGTGCAGCTTTGATTAAGGGTCAGTGGACAGACGAGGAAGACAGGTTAGATTGATAATTCGCGCGCACATATTTTTTTAAATTTACATGTATGAACTGAGTAGCTAACTATTTTAGGGTTTTTGTTTTTGTTGTTGTGTATGTAAAGGAAATTGATTAAGTTGGTGAAGCAATATGGGATGAGGAAATGGGCACAGATAGCTGAGAAGATGGTTGGTAGAGCCGGAAAACAGTGCCGTGAGAGATGGCATAACCATCTACGTCCTGATATCAAGGTTTTTATTATTATTATTATGAGCTTTTTGGAATATTTCTTGATGAAATCTAGAGGAGTATCTAAGAACTTGCATGAATTGACCTAGGTCATTAAGTTTGTTTGTAGATTGTAATCTATGGAATAGTCCAAATACAGATCTATGTGAGATCTACAATCCATGTAGTCTTCATGGAATATTGGTTTTGGATTTTTAATTTCAGTTTTTTTTACTAGCGAGACATCAATATTTTGTTACTATGCAACCATCTTTCTTATAGCAATGAAGATTTGTTCATACATCTCAAGTTTTCTGTCCTATTTCTATACAATTAGGCAAGTTTAAAAATAGAAAATTTTAATACTAAAACTTATAGAAGATCATTCATTTTTTGTTTTGTAACTTGGGTTTGTTCTACATTTCATTTCTCATCTCATGCATGTCAATTAAGTGAAAAAATAGTTGCATAGACACTCAGTCAGTTTTCTCTCTTGACGACATTGTTTTTGTTTGTCTTTTTGAAATTTCAATCTTTCTAAAGATGAAATTTACTAATTAGTTGGATCATTTTCGATATTATTAACTAATTATATTGTATAGGAAAGTACAATATATTCACCAAGTCGTTTTTGACACCTAAGTTTTTGTGCACGTAGGTGCTCTAGTATTGTTAATAAATATCTCATGCTTCATGTTTTAATTTTTTCTTCATTTGATTATAGAAAGATAGCTGGAGCGAGGAAGAAGAGAGGATATTAGTGGAAGCTCATGAAAAAGTAGGGAACAAATGGGCCGAGATCGCGAAGCGCATTCCCGGAAGAAGCGAAAATTCCATAAAAAACCACTGGAACGCCACTAAACGGAGGCAAAATTCAAGGCGCAAACACAAGCAATCCCAAAACAACCAAAACGGCAAGCCCCAATCCTCCATCCTCCAAGACTACATTAGAAGCAAAAACAACCTCGTAACCACCACCATCACCAACAACAACAACAACGTTAACGACACTAACCAACCCATCGACTTTGGTCCCACCCCAAGCACCACCAGCTGCACCACCGTCTCCGATCACGATCCATCCAACATAAACAATCCATGCGACGACGAGCTTTTCTTCATGCAAAACCTTTTTGCAAACCATCACAATGTTGACAAAAGTAACTTCAATAACATGGTTTCGATCAAAGATCAGTTCGTGACGAGCAACGTTAATGTGGGACCGGTTTTAGATTCTCCGGCTATGTCTACGCAGCTATACTCGGATCTGTATCTGTCTTACCTGTTGAACGGAACCGCTAGTGTTAGTAGTGTTTCAACGACGTCGTTTGATATGGGGTTTGGGACGGAAGGTGATCAAATTGCTTATTGTTCATCAGCTGGTAATGATGATGATAATGGTGGAAATAAGGAAATGGATCTGATGGAGATGGTGTCTTCGTCTCAAGGAAGTAATTATAGTGGCTTCAGCTTGTTTTGATGATGATTTTATGTTTTGGTTTCGTTAAGTAGCTTAATTTAGAGGTGCTTTGTTTTGTTAATTAATAATTATAGGTGTCATTTGTTTTTGCAGTTGTATTTTGTTGGACCATTTCTTATAGATTTAAGGTTATTTTTGTTCTTCTTGTTTGATATTCAATTGTTAAAAGCTTAAAGATAAAAATCTTTTTCTTTGTTGGTTGAAATTTAAGCGATCCCTAGTTTGCTTAATCAAATGCATGTTTCTTAAAAATACTGTTTAAGTGGTTTTAATTTAATATTTATGTAGTCGCTACAATATTATAACTATGATGAATGTTTTCCTTCTTGCATATTAATTTTCATTTATAAATTGAACCAAATAAATATAGTACGTGACAGTAAAAGCAGTGACCTTCTCGACTGCATATTTAATTGGCGGTTACACCTTGGTCATTTGAATAGCTGATTAGTGACTATTACTTGTTATTATTCAATAAAACGAAATTAAGTCAAAATATCAAATGAGTATTGAATTACGCCCAATAAATGTTGGGAGAGGATTGGCCACGTGGGTTTGTTTCATTTTAGTTACAAACTGTAATCGGTAAGGTTACACATTCTTACTGACCTGCTTTTTGATATGAAAATGTAGTGATTACAAATATCACTGGTGACGTTACAAAAATATATTAGCGCGCGTTTTTTTGGTAAACCACTCACAAACTGTATTGGTGTGGTTACAAGTTATTATTGGCGCGCGTTTTTACATTTAATATATGTCACATACAAATTTCAATTGGTCTGGTTACAAATTATTTTTAACGCGCGTTGCACATGTATTGCACATGCACTAAAGGCACATGAAACAAATGTTTCCCTAAATGTTTTTGGTTGGGACGAGATTATGAACCAGGCCAGATCACCACTCTTTGTAGCGACGAGAGAGATCTAGAGCCTAGAGGCTCGTCTTGTCGTGATGGTGGTGGTTATTGAACATATGAGCAGTTTTGTACTCGCGCCAAGCTAGGCTCGGAGAACCATCTTGTTGCAAGTGGTTTGGGCTGTTCAAATAATGGAATGGGTCTTTCATTGGGCTTTTATATTTTTAACATAACCATTATGAGGTGGGCTCAGGAACCCATTACTAGTTCCTAATTTAATAATTGGGCTTGGTTTAATAGCTTTTTACTTGCAGAAACTTACACTAAACCAATTAACAATTGAGAATAAGTAATTCAGCAATACTTTATCTAAGCTCAGGCTAATCTAAATTAATGGAAAATGGAATTATTTTAAGATTTCAGTAATTTTCGTTTCAACGAATTAGCAAGAACATAAAAACTCTTTCATTCCAAATTTTAAATGACACATTGTAATCTCAGTGATAGTTTCGTATAACCGCATAAGCAGTTACATTCTACAATCGCAGCAAATCTGCCATTATACTATAAAATCTATGGCCCCTTGAAAATAGTAAAAAAGAAGCGAGTAAAGTTGTAAAGTGAATAAAGCATTGGATCCGAAAAGTAAGTGAGAGGGTGACAAATTTTCTTCCCTTGAGCAACTCCACCAAAAGTTGACACATTCTTTATTGCACAACACCAATCTCAATTGTACTCGGTCCTGCAATATTTGCACTACCCAACCTAGCTATGTGCATTTTATAGCACATGCCAACGTCAATAGTTGGGTTGAATTTATATTATTTTACTTTTCAATTTTAGAACTATAAATATTGTACCATTTGGGTAACATACAAACTAAAATGTGCGTAGCAACTAGTGTTATCCGTTTATAAAGTCGACACATCGAATATTGAATCAATAATATAATTGAATTAAAATATACAAACATACAATTAGATTAATAAATCAGACATTTTACTGCATAAGCTCATGTGATATTTGTCAGATATACAATAACAAGAGACATTTAGCATTTTCTTAAGATAATGCATAAAATTGAACTCAATAAACTATTATAAACAACTTACATACTTACTAGTCCAAAGTAAGCAGCCTAATATTGGTTCCATGCATTACTAATATTTCCCTAATAAAAGTCCAAACCACACTCTTAATAGCCATCACATATAAAACTATTCTTACAGCCACCACTAGCTACCACGGCGGTCACAGCCCAAACTGTCTACTTAAGTGGAAATAAAGAGGAAGGTCAATTAGGTGATCAACACCTGCACCCCCCAATTATCAAAATAACGCTGAACGATTGGTCTTTGACGCAAACCAGGTCACGTGATAAAAAACATAAGAGAAGGAAAAAAAAAAAAAAACATTTTAACTTTACGACCAGAAAATCACAACCGTTAAATAAAACAGAACACTAGATACGTATCTAAGCGGATACGGTGTACACGATCAGAAAGCAAGGAAGCACAGCCCTAGGATTAAACACCATCAGCTCCTCTTCGTCCAACCTAGTGTGGGCCCCGCTTCCTCCCCTCCCCACAACCGAGTCAAACCCGCCGTCCTCCTTGTCCACATCGTCCAACTCGTTCCCGACCCGACCCGCCACGACTCGGCACACCAGCATGGCCCGCTTCACGTTCATGAACCGGAACTCCTCCTCCACCTCCTCCGGGATCGACACGTGTGCCCTCCAGCTGCCCGACAGCGTGGAGATTCCGTCCATCTTGGGTGAGAACCCTGACCTGATTATCCCACAAACGCTGCAGTGATGCTGGCTGCAGATGCTGGAATTACCGTTTTGCCCCAGATCGCACGAGAACATGGAGCAGTGAAATCTCAGCAGCTCGTTGCCGTCGGCTATGCACCTCTCGTCTCGTCTCCATACGGCGCCGTTTCGCGACGCCTTGGCCTTGACCATTTCTCTGTATTCCTCGAACCGGGCCAGTATCTTCGAGCTGTTGTGGATCTTAAGAATCCGGTGAACTTCGGGCTTCTTCACCGTATCGGTCCACCCGGCTTTGAATATGATTCGGACGATATTTTTCCCGGCGTCGGCGTCCGTCATCTCCGAGACGGCGTGCTTGATCGACTGGTGTTGCTCGAGCATCTGAGGTTTCGGGAAAATTTCGCCGCACATCGTGCACGGGAAGATGTCGTTTCGGAGGGGTAAAAAGGGGTTATCGGCCGAGATATCGGAATCCTGAAAAAACTCGTACGGTTTATCCGATAAGTGAGCTTCGGGTGGAACCAGAGACACCATTGAATGCTGGGAGGATCTGGCGGAGGTCAGAGTCGGAGAAGCAGGATGGGTCTGTGCCGTACCGGCGAGTAGTTTCGTCGGCGAGAAGATGCATTTAAGAGACGACCAGGAAGAGGAGAGAGCTTTGTGGGCCTTTTTGAGGCGAGACGGAGATGGAGAAGAGCCGTCGGAGGATACCGGTGATACTTTTCGCTTCCGTGACGGCGAGCGGTGGTGGTCGTTGACGGAGGCGAAAATGTGGAAGCAACCCAGATGAAAGAAGAGGAGGACGAGAACGGAGGAGAGCGTCGTGAAGAGAGATCTGAAACTCGCCATTGTTGAAGATTGGCGGATTGATCAGGTCATGATCAATCAATGGAGATGGAAGTGAAACCCGAAGAGTTGAGAGTGAGAGATGTTCAAAAGAAGGAGGTCAATAATGAGAGAAAACAAGGCAGTGGCAAGAGAGAAATGGAGGAGAGTGAAGGTGGGTCCATGGAAGAATAAAGCGAAGAGTAGTTGCAAAGCAATTTCAATTTATAGCGTTTTCATGTACAGTTATTTTCTCGTGAGGTTGGCTCTGGATTTATATTCTCATATAAAATTTAAATTTTAGATTAATTTATGCAAAATTTATTGTGTACAAAAAATATGATTGTTTTTGTATGAGCATGGCATGTGGATCATCTGAAGCTGATGGTGCAATCCAAATTACTAGACATGGATCAGTGGCTTCACACGTGCACGGTTCCTCGTAATGTTTATGCCTTCATTTCTTTAATTATTTTGGTTTTATATTCTAAATTAGAGCACCTGAGACCTTGGGCATATAAAATGAATATACAGTGAACTGAACATGTATTGCCAAATTTCATTATCCTCTCAAGGAGTATCCAAAGCCTGCACATTTTGTTGCTTCCCTAATTTTAAATAGTTTTTTCAATAATTACGAAATCAAATTCAATTGAGAACCTGTTTTGATTTTTGTAGCAGTGCACAGACAAAGCTCCTGCGTCGTGAACAAAGGGTCCAAAATAAGATGCATGAACATTTAGAACTGACTACGAGGAAAATTAGTTGGATTTTAGTGCGGTCCTTCGATTTAGTTCCATTTATTATTAACTATAATTATTTTTGAATTAGTTGTTCTTTTTTCCCATAAATATTGCACACCGATTCCTACCCAAGTTAAGAACCTTTTATAGTTTTCACCAGGTGTCTTTTGCCTGTTAAGAGCAGACAATATAAAGGTGGAGTCAATTACTTGCAAGAAATGCATGTATTAAGTGTTTGCCTACCATATATACATTTTTAAATACCAATTGGTTGGCAAAATCTAATCAAAATTGAAGGAATTTTTTTCTTTAATATGGATGTCTATTTTTAGTGTGTTAATTATACAAATTTTATTACTAATACTGTGTTCAATTGATTGTTAGTCGACAAAATTTGAAAGAAAAAGTTACATTCTATATTCAGCTCGAGATGCATAAATAAAAGTAGGGCCTAGCATAATTGAGTCTATACCGTAAAAATGGACCGCCCAACAAAGTCAAGTGAGGCCAAATAGACCCAGTCCGATTTTCGGTCTACTCATTGCATAATTTTTATTCAATCCGATTTTTGAAATTTGTATTATATTAGTAAATTAAAATTTTAATATATTTTATACTTCAAAAATTTAACCTCGCAAGTAAACGCGAAACTTACAAACACATTTTGTATCGGTTTTAAATTTTGTAACTGCTATGTGTTTAACATGATAATTTTCATATAATTATTTACAATTATATTAAATAAAAAATGTATACAATTATTGGTCAATATATCGTGATAATTTGGGATGTAATTGCTCAAAATACGTGGGCCACGTGATATCGAGAGACTAGGACCCTCTGTGATCTTTTCGTGGGCCGATAAAAATTGTGTTGATTCCCTCCTTGTTTCCCGCCATCTTAATCATATACATAAACTTTGTTTATCATTGAATTGAAGCTCTTAAAGGTGATTAATTAGTACTAGACAATATAATGAATCCAGCAGGATTAACATAACATCCCACCCATTTTCATGTAAACAACAAAGTGAACCCACTCGCACCACACAATCATATTCGGTTCGTCTCTGTCTCGTGGCTTAGTCCTTTGATTGGGGCCACCATACACATTACACAATTATGAGATTATACAATTGAATTGTCACACTAATTACATAATAAAATAATTTGGGTGTAGATACTTTATTTTAACAGTTTTATATGTAAACTTGTCTAAATGTAAAAAAAACTAAAAAAATATTTGCAGCAAAAATATAAATAATATCACGATTACATTTAGCACCGATAATGTTCAATACAATATAAGTAAAAATCAATATTAAGTTGATTCATGGTAGTACTAAAACTATAAATTGTGAATATATGTTGGAAACATTCAGCTATTTAAGTTGAAACATCGAAATTTAATAATACAACTTAACATCAATTAGACCAAATTGAATATCTCACTATTCATGTTGATAATAGTATGCTAAAACTTGTAGTAAAGTTTTAATTGGAGCATTGAACTCTACATTGACCAATTCACAACTAGAAACTGAGGGAAAAGGAAGCAGTTGAAACCTCTATAATGAGTGTGTTATTGTTGAGACTGTATAGGTCAATTAAGAAGCTACAGATTTGATGCTGACCGTAAATATATTTTTGACTTCGACTCAAAAGCCAAAAGATTATAGGGGGCCTCCTTTTCATTCTCATAGCTTTTGAAGCTTTTGCCGTGTTTTGTCTTTAATTTCTTCTTTTCCCTACCCCTATATTTATATACAAATAAATAAATAAATTGTTCTAAAGTAAAAATAATGAAGAAAGGTGTTTCTGTTTCACATTGCTCCAAAGATTTGTCAGCCAACCAAAACATCTCGACTCTAAACATTTTGCCAATTAATACTTTTATTAGCATACTATTAAGCCTGTCGATGAGATAATTTCCACTTAACATGAAATATTGAGCTCGAATTTTGGAGTACAGTTGTGCTAAAATTTTGTTGTAAGATGTATGTCGTCTTTGTGGTCGATTCTGTCCCGAGTCTTGAGTCTTGAGGAATGAGTTTGTATTGAAAATTAGTAGAGAGAGATTCGTCATTTTTTTGATCATTTTCGCCACGAAAGAATATTAGTCTTAGTGTGGTGTAGTGTAGTGAGATATATTTGACGTTGTTGTGGCACTTATAGACTCGAATAATTTTATTCCGAACATGGATGTTTAAATTACTAATAAGTGTTGGATTATATGAAAAATATTAGGGTATGACATTGTCAAAAGATTTAAATGTGGTAGTGATTGATTAGTGCTTAGAGATGTAGGCTATGGACTACTTATTGAAGAAGCCATCAGCCATGTGTTAGCTACTATTTGCAGTTTCTAGTGTGTGGACTGCTTATAACCGCTAACAACATAAATTGTTACATTAACTTAAGATTAAATTATAATTTTAAAACTATTAAAATTTTGAAAATAATGGACCTTATGGGAACGGTGAATGAGATGGGAACACAAAATCTGTCAATTCCTAAAATTAACAATACATTTTTCTAAGTTCATCCCCTAAAAATGGCCGACAAAATAGAAAACGATTAGATTGCATTTATTTAGGTTTCGCACGCTTAATCCTTATCTACTTTTGGTCTCATGAATTTATGGTTGTTTTACAATTTTTCTTGCATATAAAATATTTGATTTGGTCATAGCATTAATGGGGTTGGAGCCCATGAATAACCAGTTGGTCCAATATCAAGTAGCTTCCGAATCAAATCCATTGATCAAAACGTGAACGAAGCGGATGTGAATGATTGAACTGAAATAGATGGGGATGGTTACATTTATATCTTCAAGTCTTAAAAAAAAATAGATCAGCAATGCAGTGTTGACAATTTAGATTTGAATATACGTATATATGAAATACGATATGAATAAAATTCGATTCGATTAAATTTTTTAAATTTGTTCAATTTACACATTAAATTCAAATTATTTTTTATCAATTCGAACTGCCACCTATAGCTATGTCCCTCGTTGTTTTTGTGGGACAAAATTACTGCGGCAACCGTGGATGGTGAAGCAAGATAGTGAAGAGCTTTGATTTTCTTAACTTTTTACGTGCAAAACAGCAAGGGGAAGATCTTTCTAATTAAGTTAATAATGTCAAAGTTAACACTATAATTAATATTGAGAACTAAATTGGATCAACTATTCTTTCTATGGCAACTAAGGGAAATGTTGACCCACAGAGTTTATTGCTCTCAACCCTATATGATGATGAAGCCAACAACAAATCTGAAATCTGGCTGTCGGGGTTAGAGCATCAGCATCTTTGGAACTCAAATTGAGTCCCTATATGTAATATTTTATTTTTTTGACTTGCCACATCAGTAAAGGCC
>JAYMTF010005233.1:0-11881 GCA_036897485.1 Pelargonium nanum | reverse complement strand
TGAGGGAATATGCCGACGATGATGCGGATGAATAGTTGACGCTGCTTAGTCCCTGGAGAAAGGATGTACTGTTCCCAACTTCCACATCAATTACTTCAGGGTTCTGCATAATTCTCTCATCATTGACATTTATAGACACCTCTTTTGTACTTGCTTTTGTCTTTTCTACAGGCAAGTCAGAATCCAGAGGGTCTCCAGAAGATGGAGGAAGCAGATCTTGGATGACATCTGAATAGAACTTTTTAACACTATCACCAACTGTCTGCACCTGGCTCTCGACATAAGTAACTACATCCTGCTCATAGAAAAATAAAATATAAGTTAATAGAGGAAAACTACCCTCTCAATTAGGAACAAATGATCAAGACTGAAACCAACTGAAGTGATTGATTAGGAAACACACATGCCATAGAAGACAATCCAAAGAAAAGACTATAAGCTAAGAGAGGAAAACTACCCGCTCAATTAGGAACAAATGACCAAGAGTGAAACCAACTGAAGTGATTGATTAGGAAATAAACATGCCATAGTAGACAATTCAAAGAAATGACTATAAGTTAATAGAGGAAAACTACCTACTCAATTAGGAAGAAATGATCAAGAGCAAAACCAACTGAAGTGATTGATTAGGAAACAAACATGCCATAGAAGACAAGGGCTCTATATTCAAAGAAATGACATCTGATCATCTCTATTGAGAATAAGAGAATTCCATGACAAGACTAATTAGCCAGTGGAACCAAGCTATATCTTCATTGGGGGAGTTCAAGGCATTTAGTTGTGCCCCTTTTCAAGCTAAAAATAAATAAATAGAAATGGCTCAAATGAGAGAAGCAGATACCTGATACATATCGTCTTCCACTTCCAGTAACATAGTTTCATACTTCTGATACATATGACCAACCCAGTTTATCCCTTTCAGATCCATTTTGACCAGATAGGAACTGTACGAGAACACTTGGAGATTTCGTCCACTATTGTTTACTTATAAATTATAATATTGATGGTGCTGCTAAAAACCTATACACATTTAGAAAATTTTGAGTTAATACTCCTTGGAAACAAATTTGTACACTGCTAGAGAACTATAATATATCAGGAAAGACTGCACAGAGTTCAATAATAATCAGATACAATGATAATTTCTGCTTTGAGGTTGTGCTAGATAGAGAGAAATTTGGCTTTCCACAACCACCATGGAGAGAATGGGGGTTACCTAAGGTTTAAAGTAATTTCTGGCACGCATAACTAACACAAAGGCATGCTACATGCATGTTTAAGTAAACATTGATATCAACAATCTTTTACATCACAAATACAGTACAACATAGAGTAATAAGACAGTGAGAAATGGCAATTTAGAAGTTTATTTACATGACACCCAAAAATTTAATCGAAGATGCAGTTAAGGCATGACGTCCCTCAAGTTTCTATGGAGATCAATCTCTACAATTTGCAGAGTGAGAGCAAATCATAATTTACTTGATTATAGAGGTATTAAAACCAATGATTGAAATGTTCTAATATTCTTGATTGTTTGTCGCCAATGAAAAATATTTCATCATCCAGTCACATTATGCTGCCAAAAATGATCCGTCAAGAAAAGCATACTCCGAGTTTCCCACCTAATTTACACAGAAACTCCTCATAAAAGGCCTTTGAATAAGCAAATACTAATCATTTAGCTAAGTGGAAAGTCCTAAACAAGATAAGTTGCATCCTTATCTAAATACAGGAAAAGTTATGCCTGTTCAAGCTGTCTCTGTCCACAACAAATTAGTACCAAGAAAATTATAGCCTCTCAATTATAATTTGCATAAAAATCAAACCCTTCAAATTGACACAGTACATAACCCAGGAAGTCAATCAATTCCAACCCATCCCCTGAAACTTCATAAAATTTAATAAAAATAACTTACCCATGTAAAAGGAAAATGAAAAAACAACAAACCAAGCTACATATTTAGCAAGGCAAGCACAGTACACACCTACAAAGCTGTTCAACCAGAAGCTAAAAAACTTAAGCCACACAAGAAATTGCACCACAAAAGAAATTCAACCCAACAATTTAAACAAACAGAATGATCAGAAAGCATAAACCCTTTTTATAGTTTCAACAAAATGTACACACAGAAGAGAAAGATGATAAATTTGCAGAATTCAAGAACAGAAGCTTACGTGTTGGAGGAGATGGTGAAAACCCAGAAGCTAACTCCAGAAGTCATACAAAAAACCCAATTCAGTTTTAGCTCTGGAGTACCCAAAATACCAAATGCTTCAGGTAACTAGCAAGAGAGAAGAGGAGAGAGAGAGGCGTAGAGCCACAGTTCATTTCTGGGGCAATTTTGAGCTTGTTGTCTGACACGTGTCATTAATATGTTTATTTTTGTAGTATTTATATTCTTTGTATATTACTGTAGAAAAATATTAAATAAAAATGTAAAAATATTGCTAAATAACTTTTCTTTCTAATTTTAGAATGAGAAAATTAACTTTTTTTCTTTCTTTCTTTGGGTCAATGCTGGGCTTTTCTTGTGATACACTGCATCTTGCAAACGGTAAATAAAAAATAAATACAAAATACTAAACGGGTTTGGTATGTCGGTCCGGTACCCAGCTTGACCCGACTAGGGTTCTCTTCATCATACAGACTTGAATAGACACAGACACAAGTGAGATACTGAGTCCGACGCCGAGCCACCACCGACCATCCTGTGCGTTCTCCGGCGCCGGCGACGAACGTGACGACTCGCGAAGCGAGTTGATAAGGTAACCCCTACTTTCACATTTTAATCATCGTATATGCCGTTTAGTTTCTGTGAAATTCGGAGCAGGAAATGAAAGTTCTGTTAATTTTACTATTGTTGCGAATTGCATTGAAACTAGGTTTTCTCAATACTTTCCTCATGAAGGACTCAAATTTCTTTGGTATTGTTTATTATAATTATACTCTTCAATTGTCATACAAATTGAGCTTCAATTTTTCTCTTACTAGTATGCTGTTTGGTTAGTGGTGTAAGCATTTGGTGTATCGTTGTTAGTACCTATTCTAGATCATGCTGAAATGTTATGGCATGAATAAATATTGCAGGTGCGTAGTCATGGAAGGAGGAGACAACATTTTAGAAGCTATTTATTCGGATGACAATTTAGATGATGTGGATATGCTTGATGTAGAAGAAGGAGAGTTTGTGGAACAAATCGACGCAGGTCAAAACAGGAGTGAGGACATTAACATAGTCAACCAAGATTCTGAAAATAAAGAACACAGTCGAGATGTGAATATAGTTGATCAAGACACTCAAAGCAAAAACCGCAGGCGTAGAGCAAATAAGAAAAAGAATAAGAAAAGGAAGAGTGGTCCGGGACCGAATGGTGGCACGGACATAAACAGGTATTACTCTACCGAAGTATGAAGTGTTGTAGTTATCCTCCGCTTATCAACCTGGAAATTGCATTGCAAGAAACCTAAATTTTAATAGTCACGAGCTAATATTACTTAGTGACACAATCTTTTGAATGGACGACATGCAATACATCAATATCTCTCGCTGCGAGTATGAGTTTCATGACTTATAGGTCATCTTGAAGTCAAATCTGCATAAATCATATCATCATGGTGTTCCTCGTGACCCCTTCCAATGTTATTCTGCATATCCTTAGCCCTTGCATTATTTTATCTTCACTTATATCAATGCAATCTGGTTTAGGCTGTGGCTTTGTTCTCATTTCTAGAAAAAAATAATCTTAGCTTCTGTCATTCAATCATCAATTATGTCTGCACTTGAACCACAATCACCTATTTATAACCTAATAGAAGTAGTACATATTCTTTATAATGTTTGATTTGATTTGTTAAAATATATTAAGAGAAAAGAAGAAACAGGAAAGAAAGGCATTAATGACTTGTCATCAATAGGTTTATAACATATGCTCATCGTATAGAGTATTAATATGTAAGAAATAATGTGTTTATTTATAGATAAATTGGTTCTTGTTTTATGTTTCTTCCTTTGTTTTGTAATATATTTTTCATTTGCAGATTTGTACTAGATACATGCCGACAACTGAAAGAGAAGAAGTCATATATGGTATATACTGCAGTTGGTTGTCTTGGTCTTTCTGCTGTAAGCGATCTTGTCAAAGAGGTATTATACTTTCACCATCTAATGTAGGATGAGATTTTGCTTCAGTGATTAATCTTTGCCTCATTAAACAAAGAGTGTTCCTGAACAATGTGTACATAACCTTCAAGACAATTCTTATTATATGTGTGAGTCTTGGATGTTTATCATTGATTTTGCATTTTGCAGACTTCTTTTACATAGTGAATTTTTAATTCTTTGATGTTTTTTGTTCTCTTCAATGGGTGTAGCTAGTGTTAAATATGTATGGTTGTGTGTGTGCAAATGTATCTTTTTCTCAAATGTCATTATGTACTAAGAGTCAGATTGTGTATTCATTAGAGCCCTTTTTCAGCTGGCTTATGCATTTCTTCCAAACCTCTCACCCTTTAAAAATTAGTATCTTTTGGTTTTAAATATTTTTCCAGTCTATCCCTTTCCCCTTGCTGGAAAAGCCATCTTTCTGGCCTGGTTACTTTTGTTTGTAGAACAAGCTATGGGTTAGGAGCTACTTTGTGGTTGTGGTTGTGGGTACTTGCAAAAGTCATCTTACCTTTGGATCCCCCAGTTTCTTTTTTGCAATCTCCATCAAGATTGATATATTGTACAAAAAGGAAGTGTGTATTCTGTTTGGTTCTGTAAAGTAAAGGTGAGACTTCACTTGATTTGGGACAAACCAAGAACGGAGTATACTCATCCTCACTGTTTAACGCCATACTGTCTACTTAAGTTCTGATGCTCAATAATGTTTCCCTACCCTTGCAGATTTTGTATCAGAAGCCATTCAACTGCTTCAAATCCCCTGTGCTCTGAGCTGAAATATCCATTGGCTATCATTTCATTTCGTCTGTGTAGGTTGTTTTTTTTTTCTCTTCCAATAATGAAATTTTTTTCACACATGAAGATACTACACAAAAACAAACACTGCCCCGTCTATGAAACACCAATATCCCATCACGTCTAGTATTCTTAGATAAATGCTGTCATTTCTCTCTCGCTTTGTTTAGTTATGCACAGTCTCACAAATTACCTAATTGATTTTACTTGGTAATTTTTTATGTGAATTTTTGTTGTAGTCACTTGCATGGCAGTGTAAAGTTTTTAGTTGTTTCTGGAGTTTATTAAGTGAAGACTATTATGTTTGGTTGTTAGAATTTAGTTTTTATTATCATTGTCCTATCCATGATTTTAAACTGCATGTTTAATCTCTATCTTTTTTTTTGCTTAATTTTAAGTGGACTATTGTGTTTGTTGTATATGCAAGAATCAAGTATAATTCTCCTTAGAAACTGTGGTTTAACAAATCTTTAGCTTTTGAAGGATATATACCTTCAATAAGATAACTTTGCATGCCAGAATAAAAAGAAATATTACAATAAATACGTCATGATTTATTTACATATAATTTGTCTGAGTACCCCTGCTAAATCTAGTGAGCTCTACAGTTAGGATAACTATCGTAAAATGCAAAACCTTCAGGTAAATGTTATCCAGACATGTGGAGGTCAGAGGACTGCTGATGGCAGACGTCATCGCAATGGTGGTGGCATATTGTGGAACATCATTAAAACTCGAGAACCAAATGCCTACAAGGAGATAATGAAAAAGGCAAAGGAGTTTGAGGTGTGTAATTTTCCCTCTGACTTAGTACATGTAATTTTATCTTCAATTGTGACATGAAGTGAATGGCATTAGGGTAGGCAGTACATACTCTTCTATTTATGTGCAATTACACGTCCATGGGAGCATCTGCAGGTTTGTACTTAGTGTAATCTTTTGGTGAAGCAAATGATTGCCTCATTTTGTGTTCTTTTGGGTCTTAACTTTTTCATTGCAACTTTACGTTCTTCTTCGTTGAACTTCATGAAGTGGATCATGATTGTTATTATCTTTTCACCAAATCGCAGAAGCAATTCAGGCAGCAAAGTGTTGGGCAAGCACCCGTGCAAAAGAAAGGTTCTGATGAAGTTGCTGATGCCGGCAAAGAGAGTATGGCTAGTTCCTTGGATGCTTCTCAGCAAACACCTCCAACACAGAATCAAAATGGACAGTCCAATGCTGAAGGCAAACGTGTACCTGTACATGATCGTATAAGAGTTCCAGTCTCGTATGCTGACCTGGTGGAAGAGTGTCCCAAGGATGTTGAATCTATATGAAACAGGAGGTGTGTGGGAGGATTGGTTGACAAGTTTGTTTTGGTTCAAGATATCATTTTTGGTTTGGGGTATAGACTTGTGAATTGTGATGAAGAGGTAGGTTTGTAAAAAGAAGCTTTTGCATTTTGACTTAATGAAGCTTCAATTTTTCACATTTCACTGCATTTTTATTCTATGCCAAATTCTAGATCTACAATCTACATAATTGGATGAAAATATAAAAATAAATGTTGGAGTATTTTTAAATTCTAATTCTTTCCAAATAAAAGGGAAGAGCTCTACTCAAAACGTCCACATGTAGTATATACTAGAAAGGCTAAATATTTTGAACTACCCCACAAATTAAATCTAAAAATTGTGAATTGAACCTACAGCATCACCAACCCAATCCCATTAAGAACTTAGGCATCCGAGTATACACGCAAATTCGTACAACAATTTACAAAGCTGCTTGAAAATCCCCAAAATCATCATCAGCAACCTCTTCTGTGCTGTGTTTTTCATGAGCCTTTAGTTCCTCCTTTGAATGGTCTGTTGCGTCTGGACTAGCTCCTAGTTTGAGATTAGTCGGCGATGTGGCCACAGGTGAAACTACAGGTGAAAGTGGTCCTGGAGGAGGCGGTGGTGGTTTGATGCTGATCACAAGATCTTTCCCATTACCCTTGATCTCCAATGGGAGGTTGTTCGGATCCTGCTGAAAAAATTTGGACTTGGCGCCACCAGTTCTCTGTAAACACCAAAATGCATAAACCATTATCCTATCTTGATTTGTCATGCCACGTTCTGAAGAAGAAAGTGCGAAGTGGTCTTACATTCTTTAGATTGAGTACAATTTTTTCGCCTTCTTTTATACTGTAATCAACCGATGAAGTGTTCTGGTAATGCTGTTCCATCTCCTCTGCAGTTTTCTTCTTGTTCAGATACCTTCAGAAAAACAAGAAATGTGACCATTAAAATTTGAGTTCTATATCAGCAAAGTATGGACAATCGATCATGAAAACTATCAGGAACATTCTGGAAAACAAAATAATAAGCAACTTGCAAATATACAGTTTGTGATTTAAGAGTTCTTTAAAGTAGAAGGATACTTCATATGATCATGCAGTGCTGCTTGGAAGTCGTATGCTTCTGTTCTTTCTCGAAATCCTAAGCCAATGAAAGCATGGCGAACACGACCATCTGCAGTTCTAAGGCAATGAGTACATACTTGAAAGAATAATTTCTAAATAGAAATCCAAATTCAACAGTCAATAAGTTGGGATTGACAACAATCAAAGTTAAGCAAAAGGCTCGACAGAGAAAGGGTACACAAAACTATGGAGTCACAGTCTCTAGAATCATTCAGTTGTTTCAGTTGATAGAATTCATAGTATGTTAAACTACAATACCATAGTTCCATTCAGCAGCATCTAACTTTAGACTAATTCGGGAAACAAATTTGACTCCACCATTTATGGTCTCCCATTATTATATCATTTCCTTCAGTGTATTACTACTTCATGTTTGGTTTTGATTGAAATTAGTAGGGGAGAACTTTGTACAGCGGTGAAGCAGAATTCTTTCTACTAACGACAAGTTGTCAACTAAACTAATTGAACATCAAATGTCTCAATGTGCTTAATGCTGCAAAGAAAGTTCTAAACATGGATCAAAGTGATTGGTCTGAACTTATTAATGGACTTAAATGATGTTTCTATAATTACAGGTACAAAAGAACAACTTCTAAGTTCTAACATATCTGGCAATAGAGTTTTTGGAAGGCCACACTGTAAGGTCTGGACTTTGAATATTCAGTATAGTTACGCAAATGAATGGGTAGGAAATTCTGAACCTTCAAATGTGGACTAAATGGAATAACTAGATTAGCCACACTCATAATCAGAAAGCCTCTATTGATGAAGGTCACCAAAAAAAAGCCACCTCAGTAAATGCGGACTTGGTTCTACAAAAACTGTGGATATATACACAAAGATAAAAGGAAGCTATGATTTTTCTTTAATTTAATTTCAATTAGGATGAAACTAGCATCTATTTGTAGTTAAGGTTTCTAGTGTTCAAATCCCACATTCTCACACGCCATGAAACTTCATACACTATTGTCACCAAGAAGTGCTTACGCTTATCCATAATTCATGGAAATTGAATGAAATCTGATGTCTTGTTCTACCCTCAGAGGCTCGGAATATTGATAGAATGAATACGTATATTCTTTGTCCTGTTCAGTCTCTTTAACTAGGCAACTACCTGCTACTAAAATTTTCGAAATCATCTAAAACATTAAATTAAGTTCTCAAATTTATATGGCTTTGTATATTCTACATGAAGATAAAATTAATTAATTAACTTCTCTAATGAACTCAACGCTAATCTTCTTTTCTCACTTTGACTTCATTTCTTTGAATGATTATTTGATTTGGGGTGCGGGCGAGAGGGGATTTATTTCATATTCAGGTATAAACGAACAATAGTTCACTCATCACTCTAAAGGTCTAATATACTGCAAACAGAAATAAGTTGAATAAAAACTTGATACAAGAGACGTGTATAGTAGCTCACCAATGTTCTCTTCTATGCGAAGAACAAAATATCTGCAGAAGAAAGCATTTCAATTTAGAAAACCTCAACATTCAGGTTATACAAGTAATAACATCAATGATTTAAGCCTCTTTACCCTAATTGTTAATAAGCTAAATGTTTTCTACAAATCTAACTTGTAACTGCATGCTGGTTCTAGTTTTACACTTTGGTACAACAATATCCTTCAACATTCAAGATTTTGTATTAATTTCAAATGAAAAGAGAGTCAACCTGCTGCTGTCAATTACAGCCTCCACCGGATGCGGCTCTCCCTTTCTTAAAAATGACCGAGCATATAACTCACCTAATTGGATTTACAAAATTATGTTAAATAAAAGATCAGGAGCACAAAGGTAAATACCATGTGATTTCACTCTACTGACAACTCAATGATGGACACACTATACCTGTGGTCTTGTCTTCAAGTCTTATAATGCACTCTTCACCCTTGCTGATGACTTTCAATATCCCCTCCCATGCCCACTTGTTGACATTCCATTCATCAGCCCTGAAATGGACTTCAAAAATAAATATATATCTCCTGTATGTCTAAACTACAATTTCAGCAGTAAGACAAAAAGTACAGTTATATTGAACTGCAAAACGAAAATACACCTCATAAAACCTACTTTCAAGAAATATTTGCATGTAATGTTGATAAAACAGTAATAAAAAGGTGTTGGGTAGAAATATCAACACTAAAGGAAAAATAAAATTTATAATACTGCATATCAAGTATCATGTATTAACAAGAGCAAAATTTGAGTAAAGACCTGTAAGAAGCAGCACTTTTCCTTGGAGGAATCTGCACAAATAGTACTTAAGTCAGCTTTACATCACAGTAGCTTCAAAACCATCCATATAAAGACGAGAATGGATATTCTCAGATATCTAATCAAATCAAGGAAATGCTATCTACACAATTTTGTCTTCATTGACTGAGTGATCCAAATCTCAAAGGGATACAACATTACAATAGGCGTAGCAATCCCATTAGCATACTTCAAAGTGATTGTCATAATTGATAAAAATTATAACCTTGACTGGATTCAACGGCAACAATGAACATACAACTTCCAAATTCATGGAGGTAGAGGTAAATTATCAAATATAAATACCGGTGAGCAAATATATTCAAATTCAAGATTCATTGGCCAGTCAAGGAACCCTTAATATGTTGAACCAAAAGCTCAAGAATAATCATATTGCAGCAGCTTAAAACTAATCTTGGCGTAAAATTCAGCACATTAATGTACACACAATGCAGGGCCCACTCAGAGACACACACACACACAAATATGGTCTCCCATGTAATAAGCCTAAGAGAAATCATATTGAAGCAATTTAGTTTTGGTCTGAATGATTCGACATTTTACAGAGGGCATAAACTTAACTATGAAGTGTTAATCATATATGTACAGAAAAGAGAAAACAAATGGGTGCAAGTTGGAAAAAACTCAAAAGTACAAACTGCAAACAATATCTCACATAACTAAAACAGGCAATGGACATACTAGATGTGATGCTGAACTTCTCCTAAAACCGAAACAATGTTGAAAACAGCTACTTTAAAACATAGGCACAGAATACAAATAATATCATATAGCTGTGGAACATCGACCATTTGAAATTTTATACAACAGGATCTTTCAACTCTTAAAGGTTCACACTATAGTACATTTGCAGCTTATAGGAATCCTTGAACACCACAAACATACTCTTTACATTAAGCTGAATTTAGTAGCAATGAAATCAAGCCCCGGATTTGGAATCAAATGAAAACAGAGATCTAAGTGAAATATTATGCAAACAAAGATACCACCAATGACCAATCCCACATAACACCAGCTCCACACACCCAAACAAAACATCACCGATTTTCTTAAAAAAAATTACTCTAGAATTATGATATGATCTAGTGTACTCAGTTTCATCTGAACAAAACCCATCAGAATAATGTTCATTCAAAATTTGCATGCATTGAAACTATCCAATTCAGCCTCGAACTAGCACACGAACAGTCAAATGCAGCTAAATGTTCCTCTTCATCTAACCCAAAATCTCTTTTTGTGAACAGTCATGTACCAAAATTCATCCAAATAAGCATTAAAATTCCAAAACAACAAGCGAACCCATACAATAAAAACCAGAAATTTAGAACTAATTCCAACAAGTCCCCAACAAAAACACCAGAAACTTCCATAAAAACCATATTTTCTGAGAAAAAAAGAGAGTACCAGATAAACGTAGCATTCTGGAACTTGAAAGAGAACAAGTTCTATAGGCTCAATCTCATCGTTCAAATCAACATGATCATTCGACGCCTTCGCTTCCGTCTCCATGATCTGTGAGCTTCTGCACACAAAATTGGGATCAAACCAGGATTTAGTATTTACAACACGAAACTGACTTCAATGGGGTCGGGACCAGATTGAAATTTTGTGAAATGAGGAGGGTGTTTTCGAGATTTAAAAAGTACTTGTCTGTGGGCGAATCCAGAGTATTGATTCTGAGGCTTATTATACGGTGTGTTGATAGCATAAGATCGCTCTCGTCATGGACGGTCATCAGGATGAAGCATCGTCATCCTGACCGTTGATGTAGCATACTACAATTTATCGGTAGGTTAAGATTGAATGGACGTCCGTGATTCAGTAGATTAGAGATGTCAGGTAGAGGTAGAGGTTGGTATGGTGGGGCTGTTGCTTAGTTTCAAAGAATGGAACATTATCCAATTTCGTTTACCACTTTGTAACAACTGTGACGTCAGCTTTATAGAAAATGCTGATTTTTTGTCAGCTGAGCTATACTATACACTATGCAATCACAAAGTCAAATTAATTTGGTTTAGGATAAATTATCATAACAAATCATTAAAAAAAAACTCGGATACAACCACATTCCGCGTTCGCTATATCGACTATATCCGAGAAGGCTGTGACGGTTTGGAGCTAGTGCTTGGTATTGAAGAGGCTCATTGGAGTCCCCTCTTCCGCCCATGTAGAGCGCCGCACGAGCCGAGGC
>JAYMTF010005232.1:0-11881 GCA_036897485.1 Pelargonium nanum | reverse complement strand
AAACACATTAAATTATCTGGTAATCCTTAATTTTTGCAAAAAATGGAAATAGGACACTCATTTTTGGATGGAGGGAGTACTTTTTATATTATAAACACATTTTGGTAAATTTAATGTTTAAGTTTTAAATTTATTTAATAAATTTTATAACCGCGCCTCACACCGTTTAAAACATTGTGTAAATGATAATATATATTTTTATGTACGTCCTTTTTAGTCATTTTGTCGTACACAAATGGTTTGTTTTTTACTTTTTGTCACAAACACTTTTACAAACTTATGTTAACAAACATATATTGCTTCTACAAGGGATATGCCCTGGTGGTCCTTCCTTCCCGGCTTAATCCGTATGGTTCACACCTAAAGAAAGTTACTTCTATCTATTGAGTAGTGTTACAATGGAGTTAGTTTTGCAATATTCGTACTTCATGTCACCATGTCTGCCTTTGTCATGCTTCTTTAAAAAATTATTGCTATCATACTTGTTGATTACATTCCATTCATATAGAAACATAAATATACATTGGAACATCGTTTCTCTTTCTCATTTTACACTCTGCATCCTTTACTCTTATGCTTTCCCATTTTGTTTCTGACGCGGCCTTATCCCTGCTGATTATTTGACTATTGAAGTAAATTTTGTACTTACATCTGTTGTAAACGGCTTTCTTCTTTCATTGAATATTATAACCTGGTCGTGAAAGTTGTGTTCCCTTTTGCTTCTCCTATCTCCGTTATTTGTTGATCATTTTAGTTTTCAATTGCTTGTATTCTTAAGTTCTATCGTTCTTGGGGCTTACAACTGATGACTATTTTTTATTTTTAGATGTAACAATTGCAGCAGTTGCCAAAGATGCTTTAGAGGGACACTGCATATATGATGGTGGCTACTGTAAGCTTCATCTATCATACTCTCGTCATACTGATCTCAATGTAAAGGTATAAAATGTGTGCTTTTGAGTTAACATTCATGAGAGAAAAATAAGAGGAAAATATTAGACATCCTTAGAAGAAGTGGATCCGTTCTTGATCGAAAAAAGATTGGTCCTTGAATGTATGCTTCTTGATACTTAATTGCCCTTTTGAATAATGTTTGATTTTTATATATTATATATATACTATTTATTTATTTGCCTGATCAAATCACGATTGCATTTGATTTGTTTTCGTATCTCACAGGCTTACAGTGACAAAAGTAGAGATTACACAATCCAAGATCCAAGTTTGGTTGCACCACAAGTTCCGGGTATTCCTGGGGCTCCAACAGCCTGGCCTCAAGCTGGTGCTCCTCCAGTATACCCTGGGAATGACTATTCTGCCATGCCGGGTCATCCCGGACCACAAATGCCTCCATGGGATCCAAACATGCAGGCTGGCAGATCAACCTTTGTATCGGTTCCTAGCACTTTTCCGGGCCAAACCCAAACATATACAGCATCCCCAGTCCCTGCATATTCCAATTCAACAATGCCTCCTGGTTCCTCACCTATGCCTCATTCAAGCCCTATGAGCCCTGGTGGACTTCACACAAGATCACCTCATCCAGGATTTCAGCAAAATGTGCGACCCGGTGGCTCATCATCTCCAGGTCAACCTCCTTACTATGGTCGATAATTTGTATCTTTTGCATGTTTGGAATGTCCACCAGTCTGGTTACTCAGGTCCAAAACACTGATTAGTTGGGTCATCTTAAGACAAGCATTTTGATGTGGTTCTAGGTAGTTCATTAGCCTGTCTGAATCGTAACTTATTTGGTTTTAAGTTTGCTTGCATATGCTCCGTCATATCCTCAATTGCTTTACTTCGGTAAATTCAATCGAATATCCATTTTGAAGTTTAAATGTGATGGATTTAAGATTCACATGATTGAAATTAACTCTGGGTCATAGTGTATACCATTTGCTTTTTTCAATGCTACTTTGCTGTCTTATTTATTACGGAGACTGAAACATAGGGTGTCATTTACTTATGGTAGGGTTTGGGCCAGCTCGGTATTATGAGTAAATCAGCTTTGTCTGAAACTGAAAGTCTTTGTGTCGCGACCTGAATTGGATCGGGATTTAACAAAAGAATGAGTCTCCTATAAATGGTGTCCCTAGACTATGAAGGATAGATATTTAATTATTGAACACCTGTAGTGATTGAAAAGGGTTTCAATGAGACCTCACCATCATGGTTACTGTAAATCCATGTGGTCACCATGTGGATCTTGAGTGTTCATGTTCTTGAAATGCTGAAATTGATTTAACATTTAGGTTGGTTGGGCTTATCATTTTCTTGGATGGAATTGATACATCATTTTCATCTCTGTTTTTGTTGACATGATGAGGAACAACCAAAGTAATGATGTGAGCATTATGTTGATATATTTGGGTAGTAAATGATTGTGAACTAAATTGTGGAATGTGATGTGGATGATACAATGGAAGATCTCATAGATATGGGGGTTGCTCTTACTACACACAAAAACGAAAGTACATAAACAAAGGCTACAATGGAGTATTACATGTAGAGAGATAAAATCGTAGGCTGGTTTAGTTACAGAAAACAATTTACATTTCCTGTTTTCCTATTTTGGTTGTTTAAGAAAAATTTGGAGAGTTTAAAAAACCTGTTTTTCTTGAAATATATTATTTCTTTTTTTCTAATTTTGATTGTATATTTTAGTTTTTAACTTATTATTTTTTTTGAAGGAAATATTAATTTCATTAAGAATAAGTGACTTACAAAGTCAATTACGAATAGACCTGACATAAAACCAAGTATCATAGCAGATCTTGAATGTTCATACGAACGACCAACTGTCACATAGTTGGTTGAAATATTATAGTGAAATAAGCAGACTCGCTCTTGCTCTCTTCATCTTCTGATGAGCAACAGTACTCCCAAGCAAAACACTCATATTCATGATTAAAAAAACAACTTTCAACAAGGGAAAAACTTCCAACAATGAAAGACAAATCAAACTTAGACCTAACAAAGTTACTAAAATACGATTCAAAATAGAAAAACATGAAAAGAGTCCCTCTATCCATAGTAAACATAATATCACAACTAGCAAAAAGTAAATGTGGAGATGATAACGCGGTGTCTGAAAGCGGATCAATACGGGGAGCCAATAGTCATGATGGATCCAACAGAAGAACAAGCCTAATCAAGTTGAATCTGTGTATTATTCAATAGGTAAATCAAGTAAGAAAAGATTGAACCACCGTCGATCATTATTGATCGACGGTAGTTCAAGAAATTTTTTTGGACGAAGAACTAGAGAAGGCGGTTAGAGTTTCTAGAGAAGAGAATTTTAGGGTTTTCTCTAACATATTTGAACTTAATTAAAATAGTTCCAATTTTTCACGAGTTAAATAATTTTGTAAGGAATCAAAATAATATAATAGATGTGTTATTTCAATTCCTTAAAAATTGAATTTATTTGTCGACAGTATGGGGTGAGATTTTGGGTTAAAAGGGAAGAGTCACCCCTATTGTGTAACTATACTGGTAGAAAAAAAGAATAATGATTTAACTTATTTTAGAAGAAAACGATATTTTTTTATAATTCCAAATATGTCATCTTGAAAAAGTAAACCAACTTAATAATTGTAATTTAAAATAATAATTATGTCATATTTTCTTAAGATTTCAATTAAAAATAAGTAAACGAAAGTTATCAGTATATTTTCTATATGTAAGAAATGTTTAATTTTTTATTTAGAAAGCTAATTAGGGTTTACAATTTCAATTGCTTGTGAGATCAACCCCTTGTCCAATCTGCATCCGCACATCTTTCACAACAAGTGCTCCAAACTAAGAGGCAATTAGGTTAATTTTGTGCAAACTGAATATACAAAATAAAATGTTTTGAGTTTTGCAAATTTGTGGCTAGCTAGTATCAACTTATGGATTTTAAAATTAGATTTGACTAGTGAACCGGTTCAACTTTAATCAACTCAAGATTGTGGTCAAAAGTTGAATAACAAAGATACATTGTCACGACTAATGTTGATAATTTCGGTTTTAGATCAAATCAACACAATTTTGTTTTCGTTTGAATTAATAAAGATTGATTTGAATTCAATTTGAATTTGTTTGAATTTCAAGCCACATATCAGAACATACTTTAGTGTAAAATATGCGAATTTGTTCGATTCAATTCAATCCAATCTAAAAATTATTTGGATAACATCATATATGTCTAAAATCAATTCAAATATGCGTTTTTCCGAATTCACGAATGACTAGTCTAATTCAGTCACCTTTACAATTACGATTTTGCCCTTAACTAGGGCAACCTTGGACACCAAATATAAAAAAGAATGTGATATTGTATCACCACAGGTACTTATAATGGTAACTGGTTCCTCACGGTGTATACTAGTAATTAATTTGGTGGACCTTTTGTTTGAAAATATAAATAAATTCAATTTGGTGTGAGACCATAAATATGTCATTTCTTCTCCAAAGAGTAGACAAAGCCTGCAGGATATGCTCCCTGTTTTTTCATACTCAAATATATATTAGGAATCAGTCGTGTCGACGCGTGAATTTATAGCTCAATTCATCACAAAATATGTGTATTAATATTTTACAAAAATTAAGCAGTTAATAGGTGTTGCACATTTTCTCTTGTATTCTTATAAACGTGTTTGTAACAAATTTATATTGATGCTAACTAACTTATTATAAGATATTGTTAATAATTCGTGTATAGCTAACTATTAAAAAAAGAATTAAAACATTTATTTTGAGACCAATATACAAACGGAACATGACATTCAAGTGCACTTGAAAGAATAGGTGATGCAAGTTGCATTAGAGAGATAATATTCGAGAAATAAGTGATATAGCAGAGAGGAAATTAAATAATTAGGTCCCACGTGCTCGGAACGAGCTGAAACTTGGTTGGCACAATCGAAATGGATTTGCGGCCAAAACTCATTGCATTTCGATAAGATCTACGTTGTTCTGGGATATTTCGAAGCTCTTTACAAAGTGTTTTTTTTAACTTAATGCTTATTTCAGATAGAGTGTAAGATAGTATAAATATGTTGACTTAGCTACTCGTTAAGTTGATTTTAAAGTTTGATTGTTCGGTAATGGATTAATGTCACCAATGGTACACGAACTTTAGCCTAATACTCAATTTAGTACATAAAACTTTAAAAAACGACTTTAGTACACGAACTTTTGATTTCGACCCAATTTAATTAATACACAAAATTGAATGGAGTTATAATTAACCTTAACTGTTTGCTGATGTGGCAGTATTGTGCTGACGTGGCACATAATGCCACGTCAACAAATCGTTAAGGTTAATTATAACTTCATCCAATCTTGTGTATTAAATTGGGTCAAAATCAAAAGTCCGTGTACTAAATGATCTTTTTAAAAGTTTCATGTACTAAATTGAGTATAAGGCTAAAGTTCGTGTATCATTGGTGACATTAATTCTTTAGTAATAAAAAAAATATTTTCTTATAAGAGTAAAATGTGTATCAGTCAACTGCAGTTGCCTTTTCTATCAGTCGATTACCATCCTCATATCCAGTACTTAAAAGATGATTTTGGTTACCTGAAGTTTATGTGTTATGGCAAATACCATACATTAATGAGTGTTACGTTCAATAATGGCATGAAGAATATTATAGGATAGGATTGTTGGTTCCCATTGAAGAACTATGTGTTTTGTCATCTATCTTAAGAACTCATCTTAATTCTTAGGCACAACATAAAATATTCATCGCAAATTAATTAATCAAAACACATGAAGGTTAAAACATAAATAAGGGCAACTCAATGGAAATTTGGAGTCCTAATTACAGTATGTAATTAATACCCATTACAAGAGTTACAATATGGGTTGCTCTTACGATTGATTGATGATACGATTTTGTTCATTTTGTGATGTTGGTGGCTTCAACCATGGAAGTTTGTGTTGCCGGCGGTTTCTTGTTGCCCGGAAAGTTCATTGTTTATAGGAGTTGAGAGAGAGAAAAGAGAACATTATAATGTTTAGGTTTTGCTTATAATTTTGAGAATCTATCAAGTTTTGGGTTAGTCACTTACTCAAAACTACGTAGTTTTTTATCACTTAATCAAAACTACGTAGTTTCAAGTACAACTGATACCCATTTTACTCTTCTTATAATTATAATTGTATTATCTCACCTAATTTATTATATTCCCACATAATTATGCATAGATTATTGTACATTATGAGAAATTTGAAAAGCTTATCTAATCATTTATTGTGAGGAAATATGCTCACCCGAACGTACAACTCTACTATTATGATGCACCAAATAAGCCATGCACATGGGAAAATAAAAAATAATAATGTTAGTTGATGTAAGGTAATGAATAATTAATGTGGTCCTCATTAATGTTATTTATTTATCAAACCTCTCATTTTATTTTTCTTGATTTTTTATATAAAATTTACATGACATTTATAGATGAGTATATATTATGTGGTTATGGTATATTTTAAGTTGTATCATTTTCTCAATATTCCAAACATATAAGGCTAACTTGTACACAATTATATGTATAATTATCCTTGAAAGAACCAAATTCAAGAACATACACCACACAAATTAAAACGAGAACTTTTTTTATGCTAAAAATACACATACTAAATTATGAATATTTTAAACTAAGAATATTTAAGTTTAACCGGATCCATGACAACTATGAAATTCATTAAAACTATTAACACTTGCGTAATCAAATATTTCAATGCGATTCATGATAAATGTAACCTACATTAATATTGATTTACAAATTACAATCACAAGAATTAATTACAAATTATATTTTAGAAAAAGAAAACCAAGAATTGACAGTTGATGAGATCCAAAGCTATTGTGGACAAACACAGCACTTGAGTTGATTTGTTTGTAACTCCCTACCTTTTTGGTTGGTTGATTCATGGTTGTAAAGCTGTCACAAGTCACAGGACATAGTAATGGGGTCACTCACTCATCAATTGATATGGCCAAATTTAGGTTTTGATCACACTTTTATTGTATCTTCATATGTGTCTTCAGTTGATACAACAAGCTTTCCAACACCCATTGTGTCTTCTTTTATTGATCTTCCCTACTTTGTTTGCTATGTCCATCAATTCAATTCCATCCATATGTAACTCAAAAATTAAAAAGTTATAATAACATTAAAGTAATTCCTAAAACTCACACAACTTAGTTGCATCTAGAGATTGAATCTTTGAATAATTTATTTTTATCAGTTCGACTATAATTGTCATATAATGATTTTTAAAAAAAAATTAATCACTTAACATTTGTTTTAGTAAATAATTGAAGTGATATGCTATTTGCCCGACCTAATTTTATAAACTTTGATTTCAATTGAGTTGAAGCAAATACATTTTTTTTTTAAATATCACCACTCCTTGATTGAGGAGGCATGTTACTACTAGACTGAGGTGTTGACTGTGAAAATCATGAAATTATCTAACATTTAATTCAATTTTTGGGATAACGTGGACAACTGCCTACTACAGTAGTCCACTCTAGCTCCGCCACTTATCACAGCGAAAACAAATTAACAAAAGTAGGAGAAAAAAATGTATAACAAGAATCAAGAACATAAAATTTACATCTAGTCACTATGACCCACATCTACAATTTCATCTTATCAGAATGTCTCTCAAATTGTTTTAGTAACATCAAAACTTACGATAACAATGAATTTATAATAAATAAAAAACCATACTAGCTTTTGAGTTTGAGTCTCAAATAAACATTTATTCATACGCGATATTCCTAAATTACCGTAGAATAGTTATACTCTTGTACTCCAACGATACTATCAATATTTATCAAAATTATTACATCAGACTCCACGTACCCAACATTTTTGTGCATGTGTCTTAACATGCAACCATTAAAGAAAAAAAAAGGACTTCAAATTATGGTTAGACTCTCACCATCTGTGATGTGGGGATGATTAAATGAGATAGGACCCTTTCTTTTTCTACATCTAAAGTGACTGCAAAGATGCAACATACATGTGCTCTCATATCCCACCCAAAGTCCCATTCCAAATATGATATTTCATGGAGATCTCCTTTTGTGAATTGTTGTGGCCACAAGACTATAGTACTTGTATATATGCAACTATAGAAAATATTGACAAGGACCATGCATGCCTTGATGTGGAGAGAAGAATTAATTGATGTTCATGCCAAGTATTATTTTTAAGGTAACTTTGGAATCTAAGTTAAAAAATGTAAAAAAAAAAAAATCATATTGGCAAATTTAAGTCTTTTAATTTATTTGTAGTTAGTTTCTTTGATGTAATTAGAGTTTGCCCAAATTTAATGTGCATATGGTATTAAGGTTTAAAGTTTATTTTTCTCTTGTGACTAATCATCACATATAAGTTAAAATTTATTTAAATTAAATTACATTAAATGCTTTCAAAAATTCAAATGCACCCTAAGCTAGTAGGGAAATAGGTCCGGCCAAAGGGTATAGCAACTTAAATAGTCCTAGCTTTAGGCCCTAATTATATTTTTTATTAAATGCTTATAATATCTTCCCAATTTACCTTTCCTTTTAAATCATAATAAAAATAGTAATTTCACAATTGCCATTTGCTACCAATACTATTCTATTTTTCTAATTAATTCATACTTTATATATAATTCTTTTTTTCTTAATTTTCAACCAAATGACTTATCAAACAATGTCTTAAATTTGAATAGCACGCTTGTCGTTTATGACTCGTACCATTCAAATAATTGAAGTGCATCCGAATTCATTACTCAATGTCATTCAAGCTAGTAACAATTGATTAAAAAAACAATGTTTATATATCATCCAACAAATTTGTTTTAGGTCGTTTGAAAAGTATTTTCTCGATAAGTAATGAAATTAAACTTTAAATTGAATGAGTACCCTACTCATAAATGACTTGTTGGGCTTTCCAAATTTACCAAGAGAGGCTCCAAAACCACACGGTTCCAGCTACAAAACCACTCGTGAGCATTAAAATGCATAGCTTGCACTTTCCACAAGATCACATTTCCAAAGGCCAAAAACCACTTTACCATATCTTCATCAATAGTTGCAGTTGCATGTAGCAATATGTATTTACATATATATGGTCCCAACAGCTCATAGGTGTCAACTTTATGATGTTGACTCTCCTCTATTTAGATCCCAACCCTAACGGTTCATTTTCCTGCAACCAAAACTTGTCCAACCTACATTTTCTCTAGCCACCTAGAGAGCCAAAAAATGGACATTCTTGTGTTCTTTCTCTTCACCAAGCTCCTCTCAATGGCCTCATTTGCTCATGGTTACTATGGTAGCTGGACCAATGCCCATGCCACCTTCTATGGCGGCGGTGATGCCTCCGGAACAATGGGTACGTGTTACGTTTGAGTTTGCTACGTTTTTTAAGTACTACTAAAAGCTTACGTACAATGTACAAAGTATAACAGAATAAATAAGTCGTTGCAGTGGTAGTTTGGTTTGAGCCTAAACCAGGTCTTGTTCTACAAAATTTTTTTAGGTGTTACTGAACACTTTACACACATTGTAGTAAGTTTATTGACATGTCTTGTCGTACTAAGTCTTTGTCGTTGGTTTCTCCGTATTGTACATTTTTGTGTGGATTGATTGTGGGATTTACTTGTGATTTGGTGTGTTTGTTGCAGGTGGGGCTTGTGGGTATGGGAACTTGTACAGTTCTGGTTATGGGACTAACACAGCTGCACTGAGTACAGCATTGTTTGACAATGGGTTGAGCTGTGGTTCATGCTATGAGATCAAGTGTGTGAATGACCCACAATGGTGCCTCCCTGGCTCAATCTTGGTCACAGCCACCAATTTTTGCCCTCCAGGAGGGTGGTGTGACCCTCCAAATCTCCACTTTGATCTCTCTCAGCCTGTGTTCCAACACATTGCCCAGTACAAAGCTGGGATTGTGCCTGTAATCTACAGAAGGTATTGGTCTTCAATCTTGATGTTCATTTTGTTCATCCATTGCTTCTTCAAGTTTTCCTCAAAATCTCTTGTCATTTTCCACTTTTATTACAGCAGTGCTATGTGAGTAAAAACTTTTTAAGAATTGATTTAGAATAAAAATGTCTAAACTCTCGCTTCGAACGATCAACAAATTAGTCAAATCAATCAACTGAAATTGAAAATAAGTAATTGATTGACTCTGAATTGATTATCAACAATGGTTGTGAGAACTAGATTGACCATGACAACTGAAATGTAGATCAACATACATGAGTCGTTCCAACTTAAAATGAAATTTTAAAGTTCAAATTTCATGGACCACAATTGCGTTACAACTCAGTAGATAATGGTTGACCTAATGTAATAATTGGATCGCCACATGGTCCAAAAAAAAAGAAAAAGAAAAACAAAATTAGAATGATCATGTTAGTAAATTGGTTCAAGTATTAGAACAAACAGGTCAAACTCTAAAAAATTTAGTCAAAATTGAATTGACCTGATAGAAATGCATATATCAGAACTATTTAGTTGTCACGCCCGTTGATTAATCTTGTCGACTGAACAGGTCGAAATAGCGACTCAATCAACAAACTGTTTTCCATAATAATTTTTAAACATTAATGGTGAACTTATTATTTATATGATGGGTGTTGTGTAGGGTTCGGTGCAGGAGGAGAGGAGGCATTAGGTTCACAATCAATGGACATTCATATTTCAACCTAGTGCTCATAACAAATGTAGGTGGAGCTGGTGATGTGCACGCCGTGTCCATCAAGGGCTCAAGGACTGGTTGGCAACCAATGTCAAGAAATTGGGGCCAAAACTGGCAAAGCAACTCCTACCTCAACGGCCAAAGCCTCTCCTTCATAGTCACCGCCAGCGACGGCCGCCGCGTCCTCTCTTACAATGTTGCCCCCGCCGGCTGGTCCTTTGGCCAGACTTACTCCGGAGGGCAATTCCGGTATTAATCCATACACATGTGTCTTGGCTCTACACCATGAGGGCCTATATATGTTAGTTACATTGCAATATTATGGGTTTTATTGTCACATGACATTGCTTAGTCCAAAGAGAGTATATATGTGTTCAAGTGTACAAAAGTTGGGTCATTCTTGGCTCTCAAGAAAACAAGACGCGGTTCTCAATGACCCTTACATATGTCTGATGTTAACGATTGTTCGCTTGTCCTATAACGTGAACACAAAGAGATAAAAGAAAAATAATAAAAGTTATTTGATGTTGCTAATGTATGATCTTGTTAATTTAATTGAAATTTAATGTTGCTTTTGAAAATATTTTGCAAAAGACTAATTTAATTTCTTCTTCGACATATGTGATTTTTTTATGAGTTCGACATGTGTGATTAATTAATTAAATTCCAACTTCCTTTGTATCAAAATAATTGTTTGCATTTTTTTATTATGAAAATAGCTATGTATTAATTATTAATAAATTTTTTAAAATAAGTTATTTGAAATACTTTGAATTTATTACCATTAGAGTACGATAGAGCATAAGAGGAAAAAGAACTAAAGTTGAGCTAAATAAACCATAATCTCAACAAAAATGGGTAGTGGAACAATTATTTTGAGACAAATGGAACATTATATATTTACTACATAAACATTTGTTATTATGCTTTTTGAACTACATAAATTGTAACTGAGCTTAACAGTTACGATATTATTTTAATTGTGTTGATTCTCAAATTATGATACCATGTAATTTTGAAGGAAGCATCAATTTTATTAAAATCAATAGAGAATTACAGACTCGATAACGAAAAAACCTGACATAGAACCAACTACCTTAGTAATCTGATTCGCAAATCTCAAATGTTCATATGAACTTCCAACTGTCATATCGTTGGTTGAAATATTAACTGC
>JAYMTF010005231.1:0-11883 GCA_036897485.1 Pelargonium nanum | reverse complement strand
TCAGTGGTAGAGCGCCAGTCTTGTAAACTGGAGGTCTGTAGTTCGATCCTGCATGGGGGCAACTATTTTTCATTTCCAAATTTACCCTTTTTCGTTCTTTTCCAATTCTACCCCTCCCTTCCTCGCGAAAATTTGTTTTAGGTCCTCAAGCCGAAGGTGCGGCTCAACCCTTCTTCTTCTCTCCGCAGCTTCTGCTTCTGCTTCTGCAACAATGGCTTCCTCTGCCCAAAAACTTTTAGGAAAATCACCGCTCACCAGAATCATAGGCTCTCTGCAAATCCCACACACTCCAAATCTCGCAGCACCTCGCCTTCTCCACCAACCTCATCTCATCGATGCCAAACCAGACCACTTTTCAAGAAATCCTTTTTCTTTGGAGCTTCCCAAAGGAGACAACTTGGGCGCTCATTGCTCCTCGCTGTTCTACCCAAGCTTCCCTTTTGGGTTTTGTTTAAACCCCATTTCATTGACTGGGTCGATCCAGTCCGAGCTCGAGGAGGCTGTATCTGGCGATTCGGGGACGATGTGGGCTGATAGTGTGAAGAAGAAGAGGAAGAAGAAGATGAACAAGCACAAATACCGGAAGCTGAAAAAGCGACTCCGGCGACAGTCTTAGGTTTCTTTTTAGGTGAGAGAGTTGATGTCTTTCTAAGTATTCTAGTTTACAATTGTATTTTCTGGAATGTTTTTTTTAATCATGGTTTATTCAAAATTTAAATGGGAATCTTTGTTGTTTCTTTGGGATTTAATAAGGAATTTCGGCTCAACATAGGGGTTTATGGTTCCTAATGTGATTCTCATGTGATATTTACAACCATAATTGAATTGGACTTGATATGCATTTGTAGGCATTATTTTGTAATTTTGAAATTTATCATGTGGACTTGGGTTGAATTTGATGCTGTTGCACATGATAGCTTAATTTTAGCTGTGCAATTCATTTCTTATTTTTCCTCCCTATCATTCATTCTTATCTGTAATTGTTAACTCTTTGAACTTGAAGATGCTACTTGGGACATGGTTCTCGTATACATATATGCTGTGGAGGTAGCAATGGCCAATGGTGTTACTAATGTTTTTGTTTGTTGTAGAGAATCACTTTCTTCCCTGATGTGGCTCTTTCAACACTTATTTAAAGAGGAGGGTTGCGACGAATTTCATTTTTGCTCATCATATATTCATATGATTTTCTGGATAATTGATATGTGCTGAGCCTCTGCAATGTTGGTTATATGGCTGTATTTGCTTAAAGTCTAGCTACATTAGCAATGTCAAGGGTGATTTTTTACCTGTATAGCTGTATGTTTTTCTATGTCAAATTATTGGAGTTACCGCTAGCGGTGATATTAATGAAAATAAGAAGAGATGATTATGCATTTAAGTAGCATGTTAGGTTTGAAACTCAAGAATCAGAACCAGTTTCATGAATTCTATGCAGTAATTAAGAGATTGGAATATTTTATCTTTATTTGCCATCTCAGTAGCCAAATGACCCTTGACAATGTTGTGGAACTTTAGGGAAAGTTAAAACTATGCAAGAAGGCTATTCACGATGTTTTTGCTTAAGGTTGCATCATAATATTTGTACTTGAACCTTATTTTGCTTAAGGTTGCTTAAGTCTCTGTTGGAAGTTGAGACTTTTCTAAATATAGACTCCATTGCAAAGATAACTTATGTTTCTCATTTTAGAAGTTTAAAGATCCCCCCTCCCCCTTTCATTCTGTCATATTGACATTAGTAAGCACATGACATGGTGGGTTTGGACAACAGACCCTTACCTTTTGGCTGTCAGTTAAGAACAGGTGGTATCTCTTTTGAGGTTTGGCTGTTTAGGAGGACATACAGCATGTGTTTGGATACAGTGAACCTACTTATAGAGCAAAAACTAGATGAAGGGACATCATGAGAGCTGATATTCTTAGACCGAGGGTTAAGAGGGCATACTCTATCTTAGAGTTAGTATACTACAGGACATGTTTCGGCACAAAGTTTCTCACTATCTATAATAACTCTTGCTGCTATTCAATATGTAGCTATGGTATTGTACCAGTTGTGTGTTGTTGAAGATGTTCTTAGTGTTGATTCAGTATCTTACTGTCTGTAATTTTTGTCGATGTGGTTCCATAATTCTTGATAAAGGGAACAGATCTTGTAACTATTGACGTAGACAAACTATGTATCTTTAATGTTGACCAGCAGCACCCTAAAGTTGTTGTGCTGATCCTGCCACATAAGTCAGGACTTTGCAGAGATATTTAGAACTTTTGCATATTCTTGTGCCTTGTTAGAGCATAACATCTTGGGTTGTTGATGTAAATATGAATGTCTCATGCACAAGTAAACAATGTTGAACTTATACTTGCTAGTCTGTTAATGGTTTATTTGATGTAGATGTCAAGGATATGAGGATTTAGCAGTTGTCTCTCATGGAGGCAAAAAGCTATTCATTTGTTTGCTTAAGCCACTGCTTGTTTTTCTAAAATTACTGCTGGGTCTGGAACCTTAGGAACCGCCCGAAATATTAGAATGATCCACTTGGGGCATATAAAACATCTTTGGTAACAGACATGTCTCATCATCCCATCTCTTTAGTGAGATGAGACCCACCATTTCTCTGTTTTTCATATTATCATCTTTATGGATCCAGGATACAAACATCCTTCCTTTCTGGTATTGGCTTGTATTCTTCTAATTAGAATAGTTGTTGTCGTGTCATTTTCGTCCCCAACAAGCCCTAGGCCTTGTCTGGTGATCTTGATTGCAAGCTTGTTCTTATAGTTTTGGGTCCATAACTGTGTGGCTAACAGCATAATACATTGTATTTGCTTTGTGGGGGTAGAGTTTTCCATTTCATGGCCCCCTACATATAGTATTTTTCAAATGAAGAAATCAACATGTCTGATTGGCTTTGACCAGATGATATGCAGATCTCTATGATTTTTGTGAACCTTTTGTTTGGTGCTCCTTGGAATCCAAGAGAAACAAGAGACTTCAGGCTTGCCAGTTCATGTGAGTAGTGAAGTTAAATGTTCCAAGTTTTCAGTATACACCTATTCTGCGTTGAAGCATACTTTTGATTCTTTGATGTGTTTTGTATTCATTTAGAAATTAGAATGCTCATGAAAGTTTTGATTTCTCGTCTAATTATCGTATTAGTGGAAAGATGAATGTTGTGTATGCTCTGTTCGGTAATTCTAATGATGGCAGGTTAGTGTAATTACCTGTTTAATTTACTGAATTCATGATTATGCCTTGATCACATGTGCTTCTTTTACTATTATACTGTCAGTTACCCAAAGCTAAGAGCAAACACAATGTTTTAGCTTCTATGGTCAAAGAAGAAAAGCCAAAAAATGTTGAGCCCCACCTTGATCATTAACTTTTATTTTCATGGTTGATCAATTTACTGGGCAAGCAAGTGATTTAGTGTTTCTGGTATTAAGTAGGTAGGCAAGTTATTAATGATAATAATTTAGTCTGGACAAAGCAAGCAAATGTCTTAACTTTCCATTTTTATTTTTTCTGCTGTTTTTTTTTTTTTTTTTTTGTTATATAGATGGAGCATGATGATTGTTGAAGAAAGTTGTTGGATCCAAACATCCAGCTGTTGCTTTAAGCCAATTTTTTGGGGTTCTTGAATCAATTCATCTTAAATTTGCTTCTTGATCCACCCAACACAAGAAAAAAGAAGAAGAGAATGGCATATTTATGATGCCAATATACACTAACCCAAATTGCAAATCCACATGCTCATTGTCACTCTTTTCTAAAATTGTCTCATTTCTTGAACAATAAACCTTTCTTTGAATGGAAGAAATGATAAAAAGAAAGGAAACAAAAGTTGAGTCTTTTTAGATGAAATCAAGATCATATAACTGTTGGGTCCAATTAGGCAAATCCTCCTAAATGAGCTAAAAATCTACCTAAATGACAATTGGGTTTTCATATTCTGCTTTAGCCACACCACATGGGGGGTTCACTGGAGGTCTGGCATCCATAGCAACCTGACCCTACATCAACCTCTTCTGTTTTTTCTTTTTTTCCAATTTCTCTGTTTTCTGAACAATTTGTGTATAAAAAACAGAGAGATGTACATGTAACATACTTTTAGAAGGTCCCATATAACTGAAACAGAGAGTGTGTGATTCAAGTTTTATGCTTTCTGCTTTACCATCATTAACCAGCAGCAAGAACTATCTTCTTCTTCTTTTTTCTCTGTAAAAATGGTTTCTTGATGTTTTGGAATAGAAACAAGTAGTATTTGATGGGTGGGGTGACATCATCAATGGCGGCCAAGCTGGCCTTCTTCCCACCAAACCCGTCTTCCTACAAGCTCATCACTGAAGAGCTCACTGGTCTACTGCTTCTCACACCCTTCCCTCACAGAGAAAATGTGGAGATTCTCAAATTGCCGACCCGCCGGGGCACCCAGATAGTGGCTCTCTACGTGCGCCACCCCATGGCCACCTCCACTCTGCTGTACTCTCATGGCAACGCCGCCGATCTGGGCCAGATGTACGAGCTCTTCATCGAATTGAGCATCCACTTGCGTGTTAATCTCATGGGGTACTCCTCTGTTTTCTATGCTCTGTTGCTGCTTTATTTCAGCTCATTGTTCATTTTAGCATCTGGGTTTTTAATGGTTTTTCTGGGAAATGAAGATTTGGCTGGTTTTGTTAGTAGTTCACATAATCACATTGCAATGATCAATGTATTGTAAAGGTTTGGTACAGATCTTGCATTACTTTTGATCTTATGGTATGTTATATTAGTACAAAACCATATACATATATTTCATAGTTTTTTTTATGCACATTTTGAAATTTTGTGCAGGTATGATTACTCTGGGTATGGCCAATCATCTGGAAAGGTCTGTTAAAATTTTGAATATATTTAGCTAATGTTAGTATTGGTTTTAGCTGAAAACATCTCCTTATATACACTGTGTTGCACTTGCAGCCTAGTGAGCAGAATACATATGCAGACATTGAAGCTGCATATAAATGTCTTGAAGAAAGCTATGGTGCTAAGCAAGAAGATGTTATACTTTACGGGCAATCTGTCGGTAGTGGCCCGACGTTGGATCTTGCAGCTCGATTGCCTCGGTTAAGAGCCGTTGTTCTTCACAGCCCCATACTTTCGGGTTTAAGAGTTATGTATCCTGTAAAGCGCACATACTGGTTCGACATTTACAAGGTAATTTTGTTTCTTACCTTTTTAAGGTTACTTAATGGCTTAATTCATAGATTTAAGGATTGTGATTGTTTTTTATCTGTATGATTTGCAGAATATTGACAAAATTCCACTGGTAAACTGTCCTGTTCTAATCATTCATGTAAGTCTATGATATTCGAACAAGAAGATAGATAGTTTAAACAAAAGACTGTTTATTTGCTTATTATTTTCTTTTGCATATCTTGATTCTGCAGGGAACTTCAGATGAAGTTGTTGAGTGCTCCCATGGGAAGCAACTCTGGGAATTGTGTAAAGAGAAGTACGAGCCGTTATGGCTGAAAGGAGGAAACCACTGTGATTTAGAGCTGTATCCGGAATACATCAGGCATCTAAAGAAGTTTGTATCAACGGTTGAAAATCCGTCTTCGCAAAGATACAGCTCGAGGAGAAGCACGGACCAGTTTGAGCAGTCCCGGAAGAGTACTGAAGTGTCGAGAAAGAGCACTGACCGGAGAGAGAAGCCGAGGCTGAGCTTTGACAGGCCTGAAAAACTCAAAACTCAGCTGAGTAATGCTGACAAGTTCGAAAAGTTAAGGATGTCTTTCGACCAGATGGAGAAGTCTAGAAGAAGCTTGGATTGTCACGAGAAGTCCCGGAAAAGTACTGACCACCAGCCGGAAAGAGCAAGGAAGAGTGTTGACCGGTTGGACAGAATAAGGATTGGGTAATATTGATCATTTTATTGTTCTCTCTTTGATAATTTATGGTTTTCTGGGTATTGAATTGGCTTGTGGACTTGTAATGACTGGTATGGGAAAAGGTTTGTGATTCCTTTACTTAGTTCTCATTTTTTTTAATTCATGAACACAACATATGAGAAGAGGACAATGTAAAAGTCTTGACTAAGTGAAGAAATATGAAAATACAATAGCAGTGTACACAAGACATAATAGGAACTATTCGAAATCTGCAACTTCACTTTCCTTCAGTTTCTCCAGTTCTGAAGGCTCCTTACATTCTGTATTTCAGCCCTGCGAGACCACCTTGTTGTAAAAGCACCAAATTTCTACTCCCGTCTTTTGGTGCTTGATGTAAAACTTGAAGAGAAACTACATAAAACTCTATATCTCGTGTATTAGTTTTATGAAGAGTCAATAGAACTGGGCAGAGCCTTCTACGAGGGAGAATTTAGGTTTGTGCTCGCTATATTCAACTATAGCGGATGGTGGAAGATGGCCAATGCAAATCTCATGCACTGTCGCAAAAAGTGGAAACAACTCTAGCCATCCGCGATGGCTTAAGACCTCGTAAACCTCTCTTGCTGTAGATACACCCTACAAAGTTGAGAATAACAGTTGGTATATCATATCCGACATTATGCTTTATATGGTTTTCGTCTAGGCTTTCTCTACATTTCTGGTGGTTTATTATGAACTTACGCGTTCTTATGTATTTATGTTCTTTATGAATAGTTCCTTAAACGAAATCTCCGAGTATAATTGAGTGGACATTCAAATCCTAGTAATAAGTTTTGATATACCTGTAATTTCTGGCCCTGCAACATCTCTGCTTCAAGCTCGTCAAAAGTCCTGCAAATAGAAAAGCAGTGATGTTAACGAATAAAAACTTCAATATTCGTTTAATTCGTTTTCCATAGACACAAATGATCACCTTTTCCCACCATTCTTTGCAAAGGCATCTGCAACTTTCCGATTTCTTCCTCCCACTGCCATACATGATATGATTACTTCTACAGAAAATTAAACATAATATGTAGAATATAGGAAATTATTTCGCCTCCTTACAGCAGGTTGTTATAAGATCAGCTACGCCACAGCTCTCGAAGAAGGTGCTGTCCTTGACAGATGAAAACAATAGCTTCGAAAAGACCCTCATCTCTCTCAGACCAATTCTCATAATTGCAGCCTGGTCATTCATTAAAAAATAATCAAGTGAAAAGGAAATGTAAAAATCCATTAACCTTTACCGAATTGCTTGCCAATACCTTTGTGTTATTTCCCATTTCCAAGCCATCCACAAAACCTGTGCCATTAGTGGTTAACTCGTAATACTCTGTTGAGTTTTGTGAAAGGATATAAACAAAATTGTATTACAAACCTGCAGCTATGGCAACAACATTCTTCAAGGTACCACATAATTCAACTCCTTCCACATCTTGCACCTATTTATTTCATGGTATACAAAAGTTATTATCATATTAAAGATTTGAGACATAATCTTTTATTTAGGCCTTGTGCCTAATAGATCTATGCCTCTCTTTAGCTTAGTTGTAAAGGTTAGGAACTCTATAAGAGACTGAAATTGATGAAATGATGAATGGATTTGCTCCACTTACAGCTGTGACCATGAAATAGGGAGTACTAAACAGTTGAACCCACTTCTCTGCAATCTCTAAGTTCTCTCTGTATCCAACTGTCGCTTCACTGAATTTTTCCACAGCAATCTACAAAAAATATCCTCTAATCTTCAGGAAGCCAACAACATAACAGAGTGGCTTACAACTTTAAAAATACGAAGTTACCTCATTAGCAATATTAGCCCCCATCAGAACACAACAGTTAATCCCGAGTTGCTCAGTTATCAGAGTAGAGATCATGCACGGACCTTCCATCTTGACTTCCATTCCTTTGATGAGAGAAATAGCCTCAACATCTTTTTTTACCTTACCAACCAGCCTCTTACATATACCCTCCATGAATTGATGCGGGGTGACAAAAACCAACATGGTAGCATCCTTCACTGCACAATTCCCCGAATGAGAACCACAAAGAAGAATATCACATGACTATGGCATAATATTGAAGATCACTTTTCACTAGCTCCTTTTATATTTTCAGCAAAAAGTGATCGGTCATTTCAACAACTAAATATCAGAACATGAAAATAGTCAAATAGAAATACTATGAAAGAGAGTCATCTAAGCAAGAAACAGAATACCGGCATTTTCTAGGTCTGGGTCGGCGATGACATTTTTTCCAAGCTTTATACCAGGGAGATACTTAACATTTTCCTGGTAAGAAAATGGGGGAAATGTTAGAATGGGAGATAGAGTTACTCACAAGGCACAAGAGAACTATAAATAAATACCACTAGGTGTGTACATTGATTCGATTGATGACTTCTGTGAGCTTTTCACCGCTCGGAAGTGTCTCCTCAAACACCCACATCCGCACCTCATCTGAGCTCATTTAGAAAGAAATACAAGTCCAATTCACAAATATGCAAAAAAAAAAAAAAGCTGGAAAGGGAAAAGAAATCTTAAACATTTGAATCTCATCTTTTGTTATTGAAGCTGACAATCAGAACACAATGTACCCACAATGTTTAGAGAGAGCTCTCATTAGTCCCATATTGAACTCAATCCACAATCACATATCAAATTTGACAATATGTGATGAGAAATGAAACATTTGAGCACAACCCACAACAAAGGTACATGGTTATGAAATTGGGTCATAAACATACCATGAAAAGATTCAAGCTTGACAATCTCATGTTTTGTTATTGAAGTTGACAGTCAGAACACATTGTAACCACAATATTGAACTCAATCCACAGTTACATAGCAAATTTGACAATATGAGATGAGAAATGAAACTTTTGAGCAAGACCCACAACAAAGATGCATGGTTATGAAATTGGGTCATAAACATACCATGAAAAGATTCAAGCTTGAGGGTGTGATGAGAAATGAAACATTTGAGCATAACCCACAACAAAGATACATGGTTATGAAATTGGGTCATAAACATAGCATGAAAAGATTCAAGTTTGAGGGTGTGATGAGAAATGAAACATTTGAGCATAACCCACTACAAAGATGTATGATTATGAAACTGGGTCATAAACATACCATGAAAAGATTCAAGCTTGAGGGTGTTGGAGGCAATGAGCTTGGAAGCCACACTGCCCCAATTGCCACTGCCCACTATGGTGACCCTTGATTTCTGAGCCACAGCTTCATGGAGGTCAGAAGAATTGGTGCCATTGCTGAGTGGCACAGAACCTTCCTGTTGCTGAGCTTCAAATGCTGGAGCCATAGGAGGAGGAGAAGAGCAATGGGTCAATTAATGAGTTAAGTTGCAGAAAAAGGAGAGAGATGGGCTGGTGAGAGGGAGAGGAGAGGAGATGGATATAAGGGGAAGGAGAGGCTTCATGGGGGCGGAGAAGGCAGACACATTTCGACACAACCTATGTGTATCCTGTTAAATGTGGCGATCTACTCTATGTTTTACCGTTTTTTTATATCTTTTTCTCTTTGCGGCATTTTATCAAACACCTTTGTGTGTGTGTGTGTCTCAACATCTTGTGTACTTGTTGCAGACTTGCAGTTGCAGCCATGTATTCTGTATGTATCTGATTCTCTGAGAGTCTGATTATTACTATTATACAATACAACCAGTTTTTGGGTTGGATTGTTTCATGCCAACTAGATTCCTTAAAGAGGGTAGAGATGGCCTCAGCCACAACAAGTACTCACCATTCATTTACTTTAACAATGTCTAAAAGAAAAAGAAAAAGAAAAATCATATCTTTTTTTTAGGTTAAGCCTCTCTTTCTTTGTATACAAATATCAAATTTATATGATTTAGGAGATCTTAAAAAATAATATTTCAATTGCGATAGGGTTTGTCGTTAGAAGTTTTGTTCTGCCTTTTTATATTAGATGTTTTTCTTTGTAATAAGTCGATGAATTTTGCTTGGTAATATTGAGTGTCAAATGTTTTTTAAATATGATAAGGTCCCGTCTTGTTGTCCAGTCAAAATTTTAATCTACTTTACGACAGTTAGTCATTCTTATGAACATTTGAGATCTCAAATCACATTGCTCATTTTAGTGTATTTAGTTTTATGCCAGGACTACTATTTATAAAGTTTGTAATTTGCTATTGATTTTAACATAACATTATCGGATGAATTTTTCGTATTTATTATATAATTAATAAAATTAAAAGCCTACTATAGAGTTTGAAAATTTCAGAAACTCATAGAATACAAGTATACAACTGTATTTGATATTGATGTTAGATTGGTCCTAGTGAAGGCAATTGATGGTTTTTATTATTTGGGTAGGGTATGTATATTTAAAGCAATTTGGCTAAGTTTTAATGTCACATTGATAAGTATACAGCTGAAAGTAATTTGATAGAAACAACTTTTAACACTCAATAATGGGAATGGGGCTCTGCCTAATCTAATTTAATTCATTAGGTTAATTATTTGGTATAAACCCTAGTGTGACCTACAAATTTCAGTTTTACATAAATTTTGGGCATGCATTGTACGATGCTTTAAAGCATATTTCCGTTTATAAGTACTTCTATATCTGTCATTTTATCCACATATATCAGATTTGGGACTCAAATTTGAGGGGCGTATTTTGGATTCAATGCCCATGATCTTGTGGTTTATTTTTTTAACAACTTTTCAATGTGTTTGGTAATTCTACTTTTTTTTCTTTTACTGGTAGTTTGTAAATAGAATGACTTATGCATCACTTAAGTTCTATAAATCTTTCAATAAAGAGATGAGTGTCCTATTAGTATTAAGGATGTTCTTATTTTCAGAACTTAAGCAACAAAATATCTTTCAAGTTAAAAAAAAAAAAATTGATTTTCATTTATAGTTGTCATTTTTGGTGGGCAATATATAAATGAAGTTGCAAATCCTACTTTTGTAAAGGGCTATTTACTAATGTTGCAACACATTAGTGAAAGAATAAACGGAAAGAGTTGCCCATAATTACAAACGTGGTATGTAATAAATTTGGTTAGGCATACCCATGTTATTTGCGGTGGGAGTGAGACTATTGAATGAAAATCTAATTGACAAAAAGTAAATTCCAAACGCGATTAAATATGTGATTTACACTAAGAAATATATACTTGTACCGAATATTACTAAAATAATTTGTGAATTAATGAGACATGAAATAATAAGTATTTTATGAATGACTTAATTGAATCATAGTATGTCTTATAAACTTGGCGTTCACCGCAGTGAATTTGGGAGATAATGGTGGTGTCATATATTTCGGGTTGTTATTCGTTGAAACTTAATTTTAAACATGAAAAGCATGAAATATATATTTGTCTAGTCACAGTGTACATAAATTTGGAACATTCACCATTTTGTATTGTGAAAACAATTGGGCTGCAGGATGGGCTGTTGTTCAGTGGGTTGGGCTAAGCTACTAACGGGCTTAAACAAAATTTTATTTTATTAAAGTTACAAAGTCTAAACTCTAAATTATATCCTTGCAACTATATGGTCTGGTTTGATATTCTATTTGTGTTCGGTGTGTTAAGTTACAAAAAGCATGCAACTATAATTATGATATTGTAAACCATATGCAAATATGATCTTGTATTGTTTCATGTCATGAGTTGTTTGTTGCCAAACTTCAAATTTTGTTTTGGAAGAAGATTTAATGATTGACTGTTAACTATATTTTGCGAGAGTGATCTCTGTGAAGTGTCTTAATTTTTTGAAATAGTTTATAGTGTATTAGAGATTGCATGTGAGTGGATATGTTAAAGTACAAAAATTAAAGGAAAAGTATTTTTCTATATATCCTTTATTCATGTATTTTCACATGTATAAAGATGGATTAAATCTCAGCGATCAAACTTAAAACAAATAAACATATTAAATTATTAAATTATATCCATTCCTAGCCCTAAACA
>JAYMTF010005230.1:0-11888 GCA_036897485.1 Pelargonium nanum | reverse complement strand
GCAATGACCCAAACCCCAAACAAACAATTAGCATCTTATTTAAAAAAAAAAACAAAACAAAAAAAAAAAAAAACTGAAAAGGCTAAGGATGTCTTCCATGAGGCATTTTAAACTGAAATTGACTGTATCCACATGAGAGCTTTCTTGTTCTCATTTGCACCAAATTCTAGCAACAAGTTTCAACCACCAGTAATTACTCATGACTGTACGAGACTTCTATAATTTTCAAGTTTTTTATTTATGAAACCAAAACAGGCCCAAGACAATTTGATCATTTATTATGTTAATTTGAATGCCTACGAATCCTTCAAATCCAAATATAAACTCTAAACAAATTAGCCACAAACTCCCTCCAAATGCTGTAAAGCAAACCTAAATTCTTGGTTCCAAAACCCTACAGAAAGTAATTACCCTTGCCAGCCAACAACCTGGCCCACACTGCCCAGTATTAAGGATCTCAAACCCTTGTACGAACTACGAAGTAATCCCTAACACGGCTAGTGCCCTACAGATCAAGGAGGATCAAGGACTATATAAGCAAATACATAAATAGGAAATCCAGTACACTAATACGATATCTTTGGTCGCAACTAGATAGCTGCATGCTTTCAGTTTCGATATGAATGTGTATGCATACACATACAGGAAATATTTGTTATTTATGTGATAAATAGGCAAAATAACAATCCCTTTCTACGAACCAAGTATCTTATCAACAGTACATGCTAACTTGCTTGTCTATGCTATACTGCTGCAAAACAATCTGTGTTGCACATCAAATTTCCCTAGTGCAATATATTCCTTTATGAAGGTTTAATCTTAATGAACCTAATAAAGACATGTGAAAACATAGTTCTAGTCTATGTAAGATTTTGCTGCTCATAGTCGACCACAAATTACTCATTTGAGACAATTAGCCCAAGTCATTTTAAACTATAAGTTGGGAAGGCAGAAGGCTTAGCTCAAGACTGCTATATTCACATTGACAAATGTATTTATGCTACATTATCCATATTATTTTTCATCAATTGTTCAACTCAAAACCAACAATTGTAATTGTCTTTCAAATATAGGCAACAAACATCTCTTTATTTCCACCTTTTACACTTTAAGATATATCATAATCCATGGGATTATCATAGATTCTGCATAAAAAGCACAATAACTATACTTTAATGAGATGTGCAGAAACTCAATGACCACTTCCAACAATATGTTGTTTAAGAGTTAACATCAAATGAGTGGCCCCATGCACTAGACTATCACTGTTGTGAGAATGGGGAGGGTCAACACTCAACAAAAACCAAATAATTTCCCAAATGATATTGAGGTTGGTTACAGGAACCTTTTAACGAAACTCTTTGGGATCCTCGGTTCGTATTCTCGTCCTCAAATCCGTCCTATACTCCTATGTAATGATATCTCTTCAATTAAGTGGGTCTGGGTAATTTATGTAGAAAACTAATTACAAAAACAATGTGTGAGAAGTAAGCCTAAATTCTAAATCAGTGATATGGCTAAGATCCCATTCAATTAAATGTGATGCAGCTAATCCAAAAAGCAAATTACCAAATATGAATTTAAAAGCAACAACCCATGAAGTAGCTCACCAGAAATACTATAAATAGATACTCTTGCAGATGGCATCTTTAAATAAACATAATTATAAATATGGTTAGAAAGTAGATAAAGCGTAATAGAAATTCACCTGTGTTCATCCTCTGACCAGGCAACCCCCTTGCGGCGTTCCTGATCCGACCTGGAGCCCTTACCTCCATGATTAGACTCACTGTTAAAATTCCCAAAATGGCTGCCCTTCTTTCCAGTTCCTTCTTCGGCAGCGTGACTCATCGAACCCTCTGAAGAAGAACTGTAGCTAGGCAAAGGTATACAGCCAGACTCAATCCGGTTAACATCGTCTACCAATAGTTCATAATGATGTTTGACCTCTTCCAGGGTCTTCCCAACCACATCAGCTGCAATCTTCTCCCAGCGGTCTGAAGAATCCTCGGGATAAGTAGCCAAGGCATTCTCAAATGCCTTGTCTTGCTCTCTGCTCCACGATGAGCTACTACTTGGTTCATCCACAGTCATCAATACTCGTCAAATACACTTCTTAGAATATCACCGACCAAGGAGAAAACGGAAAAGGAGATCTGAGGTGCTATACAATTTGAGCTAAAATTCAACTCAGTGACTATCAAGATTTATACCGTTGTTCTTCCAAACTAGATCTGAATCACTTCTACTATGAGTATCAGTATTGAATTAGGGAGGGCGGGTGTGTTAGGATACAAAAGTAAGAAAGAAAGGAAAAGAGACTGAGGAAAAGGCCAAAGTAGCTGAACCAGGGATAACCTCCAATAAAAATCACAAAACCCGGTGGAGTTTGTGAAGAATTCAATCGTGATTTGCTCCACAACTCAAAACTTGGACTCTTGTGAGTTGCTGACCTATTGATGAACGAAAAGGAAGTCAAGTTCAGTTAGACCATGAAAAAATATCTGATAACCATAATATCAAAGTTGCAATAAATGGCATCTTAAAAATAGAAATTAATGTGACGGTGAATAATTCAACAGAATGGTAATTAGGGTTCCTGGACAGTGATATATGAAAGAGACTAGAGAAAAACCAGACATGGAAGAAAAACTCAGAAGCTTATATTGGATAAAAAAAGAGTATCAAATTTTCATTTCCAACAAAAGCCAATTAACCAAAAGCCATACTTGAAAATAACAGTTTTAACAGCACAGGACCACAAAAATTTATACTCCTGCTGTAAACCTCAGTCATAGACTACAGTTTTTACAGTATATATTTTATAAGCCAACTATTTTTATTGTTCTTTTTGCTTATTCTACAGACTGAAACCACCCTACAAACTTTCTTCCACTGCAAACAAGCAAGTAGTAAAAATAAATATTACTTGTTTTACTACAATAAACATTGAATTACTACATAAAGCAGCGTATCTATACAAGGAGTCAGTAATAAAAGAGGATCCGAAAACCATAAATCAAATAAAAACAAACTAGTCTTTTATTCAGAATCTAACCTCTAATTGAAATCCCTATTGTCCAATAGCTCCTAAAAATAAAACTCCTCGAAATAGCCGGACTTTATTGTGGCAAAACCTAAACAATCCTACCAAACCGTTCCTGGAACTATGAACCCACAGATTTAATAACCAGCACAACTGTCCTTTCACTCTAAACTGTTCACATCAAAACAAAACAATACCAGAAAAATGAAAGACTACCTAAGAGTCATAATATGATGACAGTTCAACAAACACTTTCACACCATAATTTTTCACACCCAAAATTCTTGTATGCAACAAGAAAAAAATGTGAGGTAAAAAATCCAACCTTTTTCTGTGCTAACACTCAACCCCATCTTCATTGCTTAACCTCGGCCTCTACTTAACTCTTTGCCAAAAGTGCAAATGACTAATTCTAGTATATAATTGATAGGGTAAATAAATCAAAGCAAAATTAGAATTTAGAACCCTAATGAGGATAATTTGGGAGTGTCTATTCAGAACCCAGATTAACTAACTCATGAAAAAGATTAAAAAAAAGGGTTTTGTCAAAAGAACCTTAAAGGAATTGAAATTTACAGAGGGTAGGCAATAGAAATTAGAGGTGATGGTGATAGGTTATCCTGACAAATCCACCAAGGGGACTAGAGAGAAGAAGTGCAGTGGAGCAGCAGGATGGGCCAATTGGTCCCATCTCAACAACTAGTTGCCACAAACAGGACAGCTGGGTTTGAAAAAGGCTCACCCCAAGTTGCCAAGCACAGGAATCTGGCAATACCCATTAATATCTGACACAATGATACACCATGAGAGAAACAAACAAAGTCACACCCTTGATTGAACAAGAAACAAACTTGATTTTCTCAGCACCCAAACACCCAAAAGTGAAATCAATGTCAAGACTCATAATAACAGAGAAAGGTGTGGTTTTGGTGAGTAAATGATCACCTTACCTCTTAAAGTTTCAATTTTTACTGAACTGGACTGAGACCCAGAGAGAGAGAGGTCTTTTGCTTCGCCTCTGGAACTGTTGCACCAATATAATCCAATCCAAATACAGAGACGAGATTGAGAAAAACTAAAATTAAGAGTCAATACCTCAAAATAAGCCACCACAGCAATCTCTCTTTACTATATATGGGCTGGTATATACATTTCCATATATATATATATATATAATTGTTCTCTTCTTCACAAGAATCAGACCATTCTTTTTATTTTATTTTATTTTATTAAAAAAATAGTGAAATAAAAAAAAGGGAAGGTTTAAAGATTTTATTTTACAGAATCAGTGCATGATTGGGTTGTTGGTAATTTTTACAGAGAAGAAATTATGCAAATCCTGTAATAGTTATAGTTTTCTGTTTTTAAGATAAAAAAATTCAGATTTATTGTAAAACTATTACCAATTTTCTTTATTACCCAAACCAGATGCTACTGTTTGTGAGTCCTAACATAGCGACAAAAAACATTATGTTTTATTAAATGTTTGTTTCTTTTGGTACAAATGTTGTCTTAAATGTTATTAAAATATTTAAGAATTCCAATGTTTCTTGGAATCGTAACTAAGCCCGGCCCATTTTCTTCTTTCTTTAATGGTCCAGCCCACAATATATTTGTTTGACTAAATGTGATATCACATTAATTACTATTTATAATTCCCATAATTATCTTTTACCAAAAATTGTTTTTGTTTGACTAATCATTCTTATCAAATAGGGAGGAAAAAAAAAACACAAATTGGTAAAAAAATTTAGTTGAATTTAATTATTTCATGAATTTTGTTTGCCTTGAATAGTCTTTGAGTTATCGTATTTGTTGATCTCTATAATCAAAAAATTATACGCCAAAATAATAATCTCTTAATTGACACATGTTTATTTAAATATAATATTTTAGCACCAAGTGTTGCAAAAAGGTTAGTTGTGTGTTTTTTTTCAAATTTTTATTTATTAACATCACATGATGATGGTTGTTCATTTAATTTTTTTAAAAAATATAGACATGTGTTAAAGAGGTGGTTCCTTGATTAAAAAATAATAATTTCACTTATGTGACAAATAATTGTCATATCAAGTGTAAAAAACTAATCAATTTTTTACATATTATATTGTTTGTGTCAACTTTTTTTATAAAACATAGATAATAAAATTTAATGGAAGAATCATTTGAGCTTAAATATGAAATTTAGATAACCATTTTATAATAAGCAACATTCATAAATAAAAAAGAGTACAAATACAACAATACTAAGGATTTATTTTATTTTTCTAATCAAATATTTAAAGTTTGTTCCCTATCGTGACACATTCATGGCATCAAAGCAACTGGTTTTTCTAAACAATTCCGCAATTCAAGCCTTAATGATATTTAATGCAAAAAATCTTTAATTAGTACTAATTTATAAAGTTGGTGAATAATTCAACGCTCATTTGTCGAACAATTCGGTATATTGTGCCATGAAAATCTTACAATTGAAATTTATTGGATTAGATAAAATTGATAAATAAACGTTAATCCAAAGTATTTAGGTTTTTTTTTTTCCAGTTTGTGTGGATACTCAATTTGCAAAAAAAAATGTCGTATTTGAAAGGATGCTTTTTAACACTCAAGTTTTATAATTAGTATTTTAATTATTGAACACTGTGGAGTCCGCTCCGTAACTCATTTAGAGGTGTGATATAACTTTTTGAACACGTCATTCGCATGCGCCAGGTGAACTCGGGAGCTCTTGTTTGCTCTTTGAACATCGTTTTAGGAGCCTTTACCAATTCCGTTAGTGTTCGAGTAAAGTGGGATACCTTGATGATGTCCTATGAGATGAGAAGTTTTGGAGGAGAATCGACATGGTGGGGATTTCGGTGGTTTCTTTTTTAGACTAAGTGTTGAGACTTGTCTTAAGAGCCTTAGTGCTCTCATGTGGGAGCTATGTGTCGATGGGCGATAAGGATCTTTTGGTGATTGATTATTAAGGAGAGACTATGACTTCTCATTGTGGTTACCATTTATGAATAAGGGCACATTGTGGTCTCTTGGGCCTTAGTTCTTCCATACGTCGGGTGCTCGAGCAAAGAGTGCGACAGAGGACTAGCGAACGAGAAGCATATGTATCTGGAATTGGTCCTAACACCAATATTAGCGTGACATGGAAGTGAGGACGACGACGAGTTTTGTTCTCATGATAACGAAGTGACGTCGCGACAAAAGGGAACGAGGCCGCAACCTTGAAGCGAGTACGAGTTTCATTCGCACGATGAGAACGACGATATTTGTTCTCATGACAACAAAAGTGGTACCGCAACCTTAGAGCTCGAACGACAATTGTTCTCACGAGGAAAAACTCCTTTATTGTGATGACGACGATAAATCGTTGTATAGACGTGTTCTCTTGTGATGATTCGATTAGAGTTCGAGCTTCTTTAGTGACCTAAGTGCAGGTTGAGCTCTCAAATGACTAAAATGTTGACGAGCTTGATTTTCGAGGAAGAAGTCGATTGTGCACTCAGGCATCACATATTGTGTCATCATTCGCCTCATCGATTTATAATTTTTTCGAACAACATTACATGCATAACTAATTTTGATGGCAAAAATACAACTCTTATGTTATTATTTTATTTTTAATTTTCAATTTTTAAAATAATGTGAATAATTAATTTTGTTGCAACAAATGTAAACAAAATGTTATGGGTGGATGGTTTTAAATTTATAAGAAGTATAGGGAGTTGTAGTGCAATAAATATTGTCACACTCACACTCCTCTTCCTCTGCATCATCTCCGAAGTCTTCGAACCAGAAAAACGAAAGACGAGCGAGAAAGCAAAGAGCTTAGATCTGTGCACTACCCACAAACCACACTTGATCATCTTCCTCAAAACCTCGTCTTCCATAAACCCTATTCCTCTCCGTCTTCTCTAGATCCATCTCTTCTCTTTGATCATATTCTGTTTGTTAATGTGAACTGCGCAGTGATCAACACGACGAAGAAGAGATCAGATGGGACAAGCTTCCACCATCGTATACATTACAGTAGCTCTCCTCATTCTCTTCCTCATTTCCCACTCCCCCAAGAAACACGCCGGCCACCGCCACCGCCGCCTCAAGCTCCGCTCCACCTTCACTTTCTCTCCCAACCACCACGAGCCGATCGCCTTCGATCCTCTCGTCGCCGACCTCGAGCGCCACCGCGAGGACAAGCAGTGGGAGCGGCAGTACATCAAGGACTCCCATCCCGAGATCGTCGCTCACTTCGATTCCGCACCCGCCGCCGAGTCGCAGCCCGAGTGGGAGGAATTCATGGACGCCGAGGATTACCTCAACGAAGACGAGAGGTTCAATGTCACCAATCGATTGCTCCTCCTCTTCCCTAAGATCGATGTCGATCCCGCCGATGGAATTGTCAGCGAGACGGAGCTCACCGATTGGAATTTGCAGCAGGCCGTGCGAGAGGTCGTGCATCGGAGCCGGAGAGAATTGCAGATTCACGATAAGAATCACGATGGATTCGTGACCTTTGACGAGTACGAGCCACCGAGTTGGGTTCGAATTTCAGGTCAAGTATATAATTTGATCTCAATTTCGCTACATGACTGGTTTGTTTCTGTTTTATTAGGTTAGAATTTGGGAATTTATTACTATCAAGTACACTACTTTAAAGCATTTTGTCTTTTATCTTGGATCATTAATTCAACTTTTAATGAATTTTTTTTCACTAAGTAAAGCTTTATTTTGCTGAATCAATTAATTTAGCACCTATCACCTTAAAGTAGGGATTTTTATGGCCATGGATGATGTATTTATGTTACTTTTTGTATGTGTTGTATTTTCAACTGATTTATCTTCTTTGGCTCGTTAGATAATAATTCTTTTGGCAATGACATGGGTTGGTGGAAGGAAGAGCATTTTAACGCGTCCGATTTTGATGGGGATGGTCGATTGAATTTAACAGAATTCAATGAGTGAGTTTCAGTTTTCTTAATTAGTTTTCTTAATGGAAGAAAGCTTTTTTGTAGCTTGCTATGAGAAATCCTATGACTTTTTACTAATTTTGTTTCTTGATCATTGTCTAGCTTTTTGCACCCAGCTGATAGCAAGAACCCGAATCTGCTTAGGTGGCTCTGCAAGGAGGAAGTAAGGTGACATGGATTTCATTAAGTCAATTATTTTTGTTTTATTTTTTTCAAATTGGACATTGGAATGATAATACTGAAACTAAAGAATCAGATATGCATCTTATTTTTGTTCTAACTTCTAAGAGTAAGTAAAGCAGTGGAACGGAGTGTCAAGTTTTATGATTTGATTGTTGATTTCATTGCACTTTGGTAATTTCTGGCATTGCATGCATTCATTTTTTCTTGCTAATGTAGAGTAGCTGAGACGTGACTCACTAGTCTAAGATGTGAGAAAACACTCAGGGTCTCCCACTAATTGTTCATAGTGATTTCTTCCCATAAACTATTGTGACACTGAGATATTATTTAGTGCAATCTTATTTGTCTGTAGGAAATGAATCTTGCATGCCAGGATCCTACTCATCATACTTCTATTCAGTTACCTAGGGAAAGTATGCTGCTGCATCTTATTTCTAGATCTGTATTTTATCTGCCTATATTTTCACACGACATTCTGCTATTGTTTCGATATGTAGATATAACATCTTATATTGATCTTTTTATCATTGCTATTAGTCTAGTTGTACCATCATTACCTTGGCCTGGCTATTGGCTAACTAGTCATCTTGCATTATTCCATCTCAGGGAAAGAGATACTGATAAAGATGGGATGGTCAATTTTAATGAATTTTTCCATGGACTCTTTGACTTGGTAAGAAACTATGAGGATGAAGCTCACAATTCTTCACTGTCTCATGATTCAATGGAGGCCCCAGCTAGAAGGTTGTTTGCTGAGCTAGACAAAAATGCTGATAGGTACTCATTAATCATGCATCTCTTATTCCTTGAGTGGTTTTTACTTTGAAGTTAGTTAACTATACTTTTGCCATGCCCTTTTTAGATTCTTGTCAGATGTAGAACTTTTACCAATAATTGGAAAACTTCATCCATCAGAGCATTACTATGCAAAACAGCAAGCAGATTACATCATATCACAGGTATTATTTTAGTGAAAGGACTTTTATTTTGAAATTGTAGATGAATCTAATTCCGCATAGTATATCATTTGGACCTGCTGGTTCACATCTTATTGTGTTGTATATAATTATCAAACATCATTGCAGCAGGGCTTATTTTGTTTGTCTATATTGGAAACAAGTTGTCATCTAGGTGCTGCATAAGTCCTCAACACGGCAACTACTGGTGATGTCTAAAAAGAAATAGGATTTGTTGCAGATTTTGATTTACATCTGCTTCATATTTCATGGAGAACAATGTCTGTTTTCTATAATATATTACCTGAGGAGTGTTTTATCTGTATAGCTGTAAATATGACTTCAAGCATACTATTCCTTGACATCTTCTCCATATCCCTATAAATACAATCCCTCATAGATCATGAGAAGCCTTGAGCACAGGTTTCCGGATTGTTAATACCAGCACTAATGTAGCGGATCCCATATGAACTCCATAGTTAAGTGTGCTTGGGCGAGAGTAGTACTAGGATGAGTGACCTTTTGGGAAGTTTATGACCCTCCCCAAACCCCAAAATGGTAGAGCCTCTTACTTATATTTCTCTAAGGTGCATGGCTCCGTGCGTGGGCGAGAGTAGTACTAGGATGAGTGACTATTTTTTTGGAAGTTCTAGTGTTGCATTCCTTTTTATGAGGGTGAGTCTTGGAGGAACAGCAAGGTTGCTGCCTAAGTCACAGGTTCAAGTAGGGGGAATGAGAAGGAACGGCAAGGTTCTCTGCAATAGCATAAGGAAGACTGCGTTCATGAATGACCCTCACCAATTCCCACAATGGTGGGAGCCTTGTGCACGGGACAATCAAAGTTAAAATGTTCTTAGGAGGTGCCGTTTTTTTTCCAATTTTCCCAATGGGTTGGATAAATAGTATGCCTTCTTTGTCTTTCCACCAAGTATTTGGTTTTCTTTTTATAAATAATAATTAAAAAAAAGTTTCAAGGAGTTGGAATATATGATGCAGTTTGCATGCCGTGCTTCAGATGCCATGATTGTTGCATTAGATCAAATTTCTAAGTTTAAAAGGATATTGGCAATGAAGAGAGACGTATGTACATGGTGTTGTGATAACGGAGAACCCACCAATTAGGATGAAGTCTGGATGGTATGGTAGTATAGTTTCATTATTAACTATTGTATATTCATTTTCATGGCAGGCAGATACAAATAAAGATGGGCAGCTAACATTGGCAGAGATGATGGATAATCCGTATGTGTTTTACAGTGCTATCTTTAATGATGATGAAGAGGAGTACGAGTACCACGATGAGTTCCGTTAATACTCATGCTTGGTATGGCTAACCTTTTTGTTTCTTCGTTTGATATCCTTGTTTATACTTTATTTTCCAGCCTTTCAAATGATATGGCACAATACTTGCAGGGAGGCACTATCCACAACATAGGGTATTCTTTGACAGAATTAGTAGAAAAAACCGTCACTACCTTTCATTAAGGGTAATTATTTCCCAAATGCCACACTTGGTTAGTTCCTTGGCACCGTTGCAACTAGTTTCATATAATTTCACTTCCACCGGCACTTCGACTCTCATTTTGTTGTTGATCCTTCCTACAGATGATGGTGCTCTGCTCAGCAAATTCTGGAGAGTAATTTATAGAATCAATAGCAGTGAAATATCATTTTTATTTTTTCTGCTGGCAAACATTTGTTTTGGCTTTGTTGGTGATGTAGTATACAGTTTGAGAGGGAAGTAAATATTTAATTTCTACTATTATTTATCAGTATTTGGATATGAATGAATGTAATGGAGGAGGATCTGTTAAAGACTCCAAATCCAACTTCAAACAAAGCAAATCTATTTGATAATGAAAAAAAAAAACTCTGATTATTGTCCTTGAATTCTGAGTCGAAATCTGTTACCATTATGTTGTGTGTTTGGAAGCCAACATTTTAAATAAAATACAAACCTGAACTATGAATTACATATGCTTATGTTGAAAGTCTTTTGAACACATGGAGATCTTGTACAAGTTTTTAGACCGTGGAGACTTTCAATGCAGATGCTCTAAATTTTAAGTAATTTTGCAATGTTTAGAATTTTAAAAATAATGGGTTCTAACGTAGACCCGATGAAAGAAAGATGTGGCTGAAAGTATTCTTCAACGGGGAACGAGAAAGTATTGGGGAAAGGAAAAAGAATCTGCAATAAGAGCAGAGAATATAACATACGCCCTCGCCCCGTTACCATTCCTAGCAGCCGCCATCTGCTCCACAACCTTCACATTATCCTCCGTGCCACCGTAGCTAAGGCGGCCAATTGCAACGCCGCCAGAACCTCCAGCCGGCGTCCTCATCCCACCAAAACTAAACTGTTTAGTCAAATATCGAAAAGTACAGACAAATTTTAAAATATGTCATTTTTTCACCATATAATGCCATTTGTGCAACTAGGCATTTCATTTTATTTTAGCTTCAGGAAAAAAAGAGTGCAAGACCAAGACTAATCAGTCTAAAGCTCAAGTCTTCTAATCTCTACAAAAATTGCTGGGACCATTCATTCTACACCCACCGAAACTAAAAGAATACCAAACAAAACAAGAGGCTGCTGATATGTTAATTAATTTAAAGGGTCAATTTAGGCAGCTACCTACACAAACTGCCTGAATCCGATCTGTATTTTACGGGTTTGAGTTACATAAAATAGATCCGATCAACCTATGCGCTAAATAATCTATATATATATATATA
>JAYMTF010005229.1:0-11895 GCA_036897485.1 Pelargonium nanum | reverse complement strand
GATGGTATACGGATGTTGGGTACTGCTGGTGAGTTTCGGATGGTTAGGCTAAGAGGGTTGGTGCTTCCTTTGATTTCGGCCTTCTCATTTTCATCGATCGTCATTTTTTTATTCAGCCTTTTGACTTCCTTCCAGGAGGAAGGCCACTGCGGGGTTGGTGGCAGCTCCGACCATTGGTGCAACTAGGGTAGGCGCTGCATGCCCCTTAGTGCTGGGTGTGTTGAACCGAGGGATCAAGTGTTGTGTGATAATGAGGATCATGGGTTGCGTCCCTACTGCCCCTCCTCTAGGCGAATCTGTTGCCCCCAAACCGACTGCAGTTATCGTCTGATTCTGGATGTTAAGTAGGAAGGCTTGGAATGCCGTCCGCATCTCCTCCAGAGCCATGGGTGTTGGGACTTGGGGCGCAGTAGCGTTTGTGGCAGCTAGATTAGACTGCCTCTGCTGAGCCCTTCTGGCCCTCTAGTTGGTACTCTGTATAGAGTCTTCCACAGTTTGGGCCACCTTAGAACACGACGGGCTCCGCGATTTATCTCGACGTCCAGACTCTCCCTGCCCCTCTTCCAGGTTCTCTTTGGATCTACGGGAAATGTTATCATGGAGGTCCCTATTTCTAGGGGCTCTGTCCGGACTGAGCCGATTAAATACTGACACCCTAGATGGGTCGTCCTGTTGCGACTGCACTTGCTGCTGAGAGTTGCCTGCTCTGGGATTGTGTGCAGTTGGTGGGGTTGATTGGTTTACCCCTAAAGTTTGTTGACTCGTCAGTCCTCCCCCTCCAGGAGGGTTCAAAGTCAGTGGAACATCTCTACCCACTGGGATTGTAGTGCCGCCGGCTACCTAGGCAGGGGTAGCTGGTAAAATGAAGGGCAACATCATTGGTGGAATGACCCATCAATTGGATGCCATGTAGGTGGAATATATTACGCCCATGAAATGGGTGTTATGTCATTAATCATCTCCGAAGTCATTGGAGCCAGCGTAGGTGTCGTCGGCGGCGGGACGGGGATGAGGGCCTGAGATGTGCCAGCAGCACTGGCCAAGTTGGCAGCTTTCTCCCTTTCCAGCTCCTGCCTGAGGTCCCCTTGTTGAACAGAGGTCTTGGGATCCTATGCTCTGACTGTCAGGCTCCGCCTAGACTGGCGGATGTCTCTGCTCCTGTGAGAGGTAGCAGCCTTTTGGTGGTCCAGGTTTTGCTTTCCACTGGATGAGTGGGTAGCTCCCTTTCCATTTTTCTTCTCTTCAATTGTCATTTTTCAGCGATTAGGATGTCTGGTTGAACGTAGGCTTTCAATACATTCCCGGCAATGGAACAAATTGATTTAACTATTTTCTCTAAGTTAAATACAAGGCTCTAGAAGGTGTCGTGTTGGTCTTCTTTTCCAGTGTCAAGGTAGTTGTAAATTAGTTAAGTTTGGTCTTTGGGTCTTCATGTGTCTAGTGGTAGTAGTGCTCCAAGTTTGGTCAGTGACCTATAGCCTGTGCAGGTAACACACCGTTAAGCGGATCCCTAGAGGGGGAACCGCCTTCGGCGTGAGAATAAGATATCCACACAACCATGATTGTAATAGAATACTAATAATCAAATCTCCGTTATCCGTTCGAATTAACGAATAACGCACGAAGATTGCGAAGAACACACGAAGAACATTTGGGAATGTTTTCAAGTTCTTGCGAGTGTGTTTAGAGTAGTAAAATGACCGAACCTGATTATGTGGGTTTGAGACTCCTTTTGTAGTCTATAAGCTTACCTGACACACGACGGATTCTAATTGGCCGACGTGGAGGTGGGGCCTGCAGGCTCTGCGCTCTCTAGCTCACTACCTGTTGGATCTGAACACCAACAGGGCAGGCGATGGGTGGTGGCGCGGTGCCTACTGGATCTGCACACCAGTAGGGCAGCCGACATTCTCTGTTTGTCTCTTTGCCAATTGGCCTTACTTGCCAACAGGGCTCTCGCCATCTTCGACCTCCGGCCATGTGGGAGGTGAAGTTCATCTTTGATCAGCATGTGGGGAGTGCATTGACTAGGGTAAGAAGCTAGACCGGGCGCACGCGACCTCTCCAGGGCCTGTGGCCGGACCTAGGCGTCCCTCCTATGCTAGAGCTCCCTTGGCTTTGGATACCTTGGTTTAGGCTTCCTTGGTTCGGGTACCCCATCTCTGAAGACCCCTCTTCCGGAGCCCCCTTTTTCGGAGACCCCTCATTTGGAGACCCCCTATCCAGAGACCCCTTCTTCGGAGACCCAATATCTAGAGATCCCATGTCCGGAGACCCCTTATCAGAAGACCTCCTATCAGGAGACCCCCTGGGCTTCCTTATTTTGACTTCCCTAATTCTGATAGGACTTCTTAGTATTTGGTGATTCAACTTAGGCAACTGGCAGGTGGGACTGGTGGCATGGCCATGTATGCATACGAGAAGAAGGATGAGGCGCGCGGATGGGCTTCGGAGACGTGCACGACTTGGGCCGCGCGACCTCGAGTCTGTGCGGCTCGGGCTGTGGGTGTCGGGCCATGGACCTTCTCCGTTGGATCCCCAATTCACTCTCATGTTGACCTTTGACTATGACTCATCGTGTCACGCGTCATGTGATGATTGGTTAGAAGATATCCGATTTTTGTGTCGAATCAATATATATACATTCATAATTTTTCAGAGTCTTGATTTTCAATTTATCTATTCCAAAAACAATACTTTATATTCTCTTTACCTAGACAAACATATAATCTACATATGATATCTTATATTTCTCAAACCAAATTATGTCTTTCATTTCTATCCTTATTTGATTGGTACGTGAACGTAAAAATGAAACATAAGCTAACAATTAACGATAAAATTAACATATATATGACTAGAATAAAAATAAAAACAAAAACAAAAACAAAAACATACCTTTTGAGATAAGAAAAGAAAAGAAAAGAAAATAGAGCTTTGTTTGGAATCTAATTTTGAATGTTACATATCTGTTTGGAGATAATTGATATTTTAAAATACAACTCACCCAAATATATCCCTCTAAAAGCCCCAACCAATCTCAACCATACACGTGTCCAACTCAACCAAATCTTCCCACTCTTTCCAGTCTCCATATCAGCGCCAAATTCCACTCCGTATTTTATAACCTAAACTCCAACGCATCTCCACCGTTCATCACATCCTAACAGAATCCCAGCCGTCCGCTTCACTCATTCAACGTTGACCGTCCGATCCCCAGCCCTCATCATCCGACCGTCCAATAACAAAAAAATTGAAATTTCAAAGTCACAAGAGAGGGAGTGACAGGAAAGGAAAGGAAAGCCTAAAGCCGAAGCTGCCACACACAAATTCCACACTCTCGAGAGAATCATTCCGATCGTTTTCTCCGTTTTCGCTGCTCCAATCGCCGTCCGATCACTTCAAGGGCCCTCCGGCGGCGCCGGCGGTGGCGGAGAGCCTTGTTCCCGGCGGCAATCGAGCTCCGGAACGCCACTTTTGGTTGCTGTGAACGTGCCTCATTTCGCAAGCCTTTTTTGATTGGGAGCGAGTTCTTGGTTTTCGATTGATTATTTTATTTCCTTCTTCTTGTGATTTGGTTGATGAATGTGTTGGAAAACTGATGGAGCAAAGCGAGGCGGTTTCTGATTTCGCTCCCAAGAAGCTAGCGAGGCAATTGGATTTCACAGCGCGCCAAGAATCGGTGAATGTGGCTGGGCCGGAGCATTTGTTGGAGCAGACGGAGCCGCAAGCGCTACCGGAGCAATTGCAGTCGCAGTCGCAACCGCCGGAGCAAATTCAATTTCAGTCACAGCTACCGGCGAAGCAGCAGCCGCAAGTACCGCCACAGTCAGAGCCAATGACTACTCAGACAATGCCGAAACTGGAGGCGGAGCCTCAGCAAGTGGCGGCTCTGCATCGGGTGCCGCATCCAGTTCAAGCACTTGTGCGGCCAACATTACAACTGGTGTAAGTGATCTCAAAATTTCTTCTTGTTCTTTGGCTACTAAGAGTTGTTCAATTGCCTTTTTATGTTTGCATGTTAGAGATTTTTTGTTCAAAGCTTGTTTTTGTAAATAGTGTGCAGTGCATTCATGTTTGGGGTTTAGTAATGTTGATGAATGTGTATGGTCCTGCTTAATTTTGTTTAATGTTTTGCACACTTATGCTATCATTTTCACATCCTGGTTTATGTGAAAAGTAGAATCATGGCATATACTGTTATCTTTGCAACACAATTATAAAATAGTAAAGAAATTTGTGGTTTGGTGTTAATGCTATTGGATGGTCTTGATTTGTTTACACTATTGACTCTTCATTGGCAAGACTTAAACCCCAAGGTTTCAAGGCATAGGCATTTTGATTAACATATTTAAATTTCAAATGTGTAAACTTGATGTAATTATTGATAAAGTGTAATTGCTAACGAATATAATTTTTTTATTTATTAAAAAAAAGCAGTTTTGTTTTTAGTTTGCCTACTCAGCTTCGTATTTGCCAACCTTCTTTTGTGGAAAGTTCCATTTTTGGCCTTTTCAAACAAGACCCCTCATATTTATTTGTTTAATGATTCCAAAACTGATGATAGTGACATTTATCAATGTTCACCTGAACTTAAGCAACAATGTGAAAATGCATGAGAAATGTAAAATTGTTGATAAGTCGGTACACTCATTACTCATATGCCATGCACATTGATTTTGAAGTTAATAAACATCTTTTAAGACCTAAAGATGTTTTATGAACCCTTTTCTCAAGGCAAGCCTTGTAGAATGCTTTTCCAAACTATATTACTGTAGTAGTAACATCATCTATTCAGTACTTAGATTAGTTGCAGGCCTGTAATAGCTGCAAAAATTAAAGGGAATTGTTAATTGTTCCATGGAGGGTATTTTGTGGAAAAATTCAAGTAAACCAAAATAAATATCGTTTAATGCTTAGCATTGTATATATATCAAGTAAATTTTTTGTGGATAATATTTCGCAGAGAGTGTTTAATGCTTAGTTAGTAATTATTGTGAGGGGATTGATACTTCATGAAATTTCAAACATGCAAAGCTTAGTAAACAAAACATAGCCTTAAACTCAACTCGTTAAAGCCACTACTGGATGAGTCTCTCAATTTTATTCCTTGATTTGCCTTTTATGAGGCTGTATGATACATTTTCTTGTAACAACTTTAACAAAATCCTTCTATTGTTTTTTTTTTTTACTTATTTTGTTGGGTAAAGATCTCCTTAAACCTTTGGCTATAGCTAAATCTTGTTTCTTGACGTTGTTGCTGTGGGATTTTGTGAGCGTGCCCGAACTTCTAGAAGACCTTTACAATCTTGTACTTAATTGGCGATACCATCAGCATAAAATAGTAACATCTTTTCATTCTCATAATTTGTTCAGTTGGTCTTTTATTTCTTTTATACCTCTCTTTTGCGCAAAGATCTCCATGAAGTGTTGACTATTTAAATCTTATTTGTGGCTGATGTTGCCACGTGTTTGACGTATGCGTGCCCAAAACTTCTATAGGAATTTTCCGATTTTCCTTTAATTGGTAATACCATCAAAATTTAATGGTCATATCTTCTCGTCCTAATAATTTGTTCTGTTAGCCTATTTAGCATATAAACGTGCCTATCCTGGTATGATCTGTGGCCAATTAATCTTTTTATTTTGTTTTGCTCTTGTTATTTAATGTATTATTTGGCTCCCTTATTGTAATAAATATATGATTCATTTGTTCAATATATACTTTTTGAGTCTGTTTGACTAAGAGTACAGATCTGATTACTTTTAGGGGCATCAAGAATTTCATATCTATCTAAATTATTTTGTCTTTTTATTTATTCAGCAATCAAGAGTCTCCAAGGTCACGACCACGGGGTAGCTCTGAAGTGAAAGATGGAACTCCAAAGAAGACAAAGCAATGTAATTGCAAGAATTCTAGATGTTTGAAGCTGTAAGTATATCATCTCCTTTAATCATTCGCATAGGATTTGTCCTTACTAATTGTTGCTGTTCCACATAGAGTACTAGTGAACTTGAATCTGGTCACATTGTTCCACCCCTTAAATGTGACTTAACTTTTTGCCCAAGGTGGGTTAGATTATTTTTTTTCACCAATTTTCTTGAAATTTGGTTCTTGAGTAAGTTTTGAGTTTTGAGTATTGTGTATAAAAATAAAGGGTTATTTTTCTTTTTCAACTTGAACCGGAAGAGACAGGAGACTATTTTTTTTGTCAGTTTCTGTTCAACTGTCAAAATATAGGTTTTCCTTAAGAAGGATAGATGTCAAGATGCTCTTAGTAGATGGTACAGATACAAAGAACTCAAAAATTGAAACTATGTAAGAAGGTAATGTTTGCAATTTTGTTAGGTATTGCGAGTGCTTTGCTTCTGGAATTTACTGTGATGGTTGCAACTGCACAAATTGTCGAAATAATGCGGAGAATGAGACTTCCAGGCAAGAGGCTGTTGGAGCACTCTTAGAGCGTAATCCAGAAGCTTTCAGACCAAAAATTGCTAACAGTCCGCATGGAGCTCAGAACGGCAGAGTATGTACTATGATATTTTAATATTCTAAGACAGCATTTTCTTGTTCATACTTTGTGACTACATTCTAGTTTAGCTTATAGTGCATGTATATTGATTTGAATATACTGAAGCAATTGTTTCTGAGATGAATTCTTTTGTTGAAACTATGTTACAGAAAGGCTGCACTCATTTCAACTTATAGTTTTCGTAGGTGTTGTTTTTCTTTTCTAGTAATGGTATGCATCATGCTATGGTCTCATTTAGTGCACTAGGAGAGAGCCTTCTGGTAATGTTTTTTATTTTATGTTTTCTTACTTTCACTTTTTGGTTCAAGTATCTTGCTTATGGAAATGAAAATAATTTGGTGCCAAGATTTGCTTTAGCCTTAGGAGTGTAATTAGGCCGAATCAAGCCTAGATTAAATTCATTAAAATTCAGACTAAAACTATTAATGGTTTGCCAATGAGCACGAATTATAATTTTTAAAGTCATACATATCTAAACATTGTATAAGTAATAATTGTGCAACATGTAACATATTTTATGGCATTATCAGTTGAAAATGTTATGAACTTAACATTATACAATTAATTCATAAAGTAGAGATCATAACAAATTTTATTTAGACTTTTAAAAAAGAACTAGATATGGATAGAAATCATACACTATATTGTGTATAGGTAAAAATATATATTTTAAAATCATATATAATATAATATAATATATAGTCATTAAGAAATAATAAACGAACCGGCTTGCGAGCCTCAAAGAGTTCGACTTGAGCTTGAGCAGCTCATTTACAGCTCTATTTAGCATGACCTGTCTTGAACAAATCCAGGAACAGGAAGCTCAAGTAGAACTTAAGCACAACAAGGGATGTCACTGCAAGAAATCAGGATGCCTCAAAAAGTATTGTGAGTGTTTTCAGGCCAATATTTTATGTTCTGAGAATTGTAAATGCATGGATTGCAAGAACTTTGAAGGAAGTGATGAAAGAAAGGCTCTTTTCCATGGTAACCATAGTTCCATGACCTACATCCAACAGGCAGCCAATGCTGCCATTAGCGGTGCTATTGGGTCTTCTGGCTATGGCACCCCTCTGATATCCAAGAAGAGAAAAAACCAGGACTTTTTTTTTGGCATGCCAATAAAACATCAATCTGTTCGTCGAGGTCCACACTTTTCACAGGTAATTATAAGCAGGAATGTAATCCATAAAGGCTAAAGCTGGATGCCCACAAAAAAATCTGGATTATTTGATAATAATCTGTTGCATTATCTGGAAAAGAGAGAATTTAAACTGTTTGTACTATTTTGATCAGGAAAATACTTTAAGAGCTTCTGCTGCCTCCGCTCCCCTGTCATCCATCCCTGTTTCTCGTATTACAAATGCTGCAGGATCTTCATTGTCAAAGTTCACATATCGGTATGCGCTTTTGTATCAACCTTACATAGTAAAATTTGTTCTTTGTCATTTAAAAAAAAACTAACTAGCTTCATTTCTCATGACTGTAGGTCTCCATTGGCAGATGTACTCCAGCCACAGGATGTGAGAGAGTTCTGCTCAATTTTGGTCAAGGTTGCTGGAGAAGTTACAAATAAATTTGCAGGTTTAGATTGCACTTTTTTTTAGGCTTCTTTTTGTTTCAGTTTAATATTAAGATCATAGCAGATTGCTTAACTGAAATAATATGATGGAAATATATCAGTAAAACTGCATATAATTTCCAACCAGTATAGGTCACAATAAAGTGAAGTTGTCATCTATTGCGGGGGTTGTTGATACTATGAGAATAAACTTTCTTTGTTGAAACTGGAAAGGAGAAAGTGGTATCTGGTTAAACTCTTGGTATTAATAAAACATTCCATTTGAACAAATATATTATCAGAATGGATAGTTTTATGTCTATTACTAGTACTTCCTGCTGAGTTGAGAGTTGAAACTGATGCAGTAATGTATGTGTATAGAAGAATGTAAAAGGGGTCATAAGTCACTCAGGAAACTCTTAAAGAAGCCCCAATACAAGAAATGAAAGCACAAGTACTAAGCATCCAAGAAAATTCTTGAAGAAAGGAAATTAGTAGATGAAGAAAAGAAACCAACATTATTCCTAGTACGGAACTGCACATACAAACCTTAAATCAAATACATCACTTCAACACATTGCTTGGCCTACTGTTGTAAGTAAACCACCATCTTCCCTATTTCTAATTTGTAAAGAATATTCCTGCAGACATAGCTTCAAAGGGATCTTCCCTGAACTACAAATATGCCATAAATGGCTCCTGTTTTCAAACACTTCCCACATCCAGAAAATCATTTACCTGTTTCCCTTTTGCTATATAGCATAACTTAGCTATTTTTTTTTTTTCAAATTGCCATTACTTTTTTAGAAGTGATGTATTATACAAATTATGAACCATAAGATGTGCTATTTAATTACGTCCTAATTCTCAATTATTATTCTCTTTATATGTTTAGGTGGTTTTAGATTAAGGGGAAGAACTAGAGAGCCTTAGTAGCTGAAGAGAAGTCCCTGTATTTTTTAATACTGAATTGATATTTTGATGAATTGTTTTTGAGGGAAATTACAAATAACTACCTAGATATGCTTCCATAACACATAATCACCCTCTGCTCTGGCATTCCAATGAAATGATAACACAGTCAAGTGTTTCGCTCCATCAACTGCATAGTTAAGTGTTATTGAACACTTATCTTGGTAGTCATTTGTAATTATCCCTCGTCTTTAACAGTACAACAGCAAGTAGCATAGGAAATACTTAATAAGTATCTAAAGTAGTCAGAGCAATATTTTTTAAAGGTTTTCTCAAGTGTTTATAGGATAAACAATTTGTCTGATTAGGTTTGGTCATGATCTTTGCTATAATAAGCCATAGATAAGTCAGATTGTTTCCTATAGAGATTTTTCTACCTAAGTCTATCATGGATCAGCCAATATGTGTGTGTATGCGCGCTTTGGATACCTTTTTTTTCCGCTTCTCCTGAACACTTCAATGTACCTTAGATTTTTTTAGACTGTATAACTCAGCAGATATGAACTATTGTGCTTCCAATATATGCATCTCGTTATCATTTGATATGTACTGTTATGTTTGTGTTACATGCTAACTTTTGTTTTGTTTTACGTGTGTTTTGGGGTCAGATATGCTTCCTTTTCTTATTATGGAACTTATAGTTTGCTCTTTTAATTTTTATTTTCCAGAAGAAAGAGTCAAAATGGAGAGGGAAACAGAGATGAATGACAGTCAAAATTCGGTTTTGAGCACTCGAGAGGGGGAAGATATTCATAGAGCACATAATCTTGATAAAGCGGTACCTGATGCCTCTTCAAACGCGAATCAAACAGATAAAGACAAAACCAGCCTTTCTGGATCAGATGGAGATGATATGACTAACGGGAGACCGTTGTCTCCCGGAACTCTGGAGTTGATGTGTGATGAACAAGATGCCATTTTTATGGGAACTGAGCCACCAAAGGAGGGCGCATGCCATGCTGTAAACAGAACTAAGCCACCTGATGGGCACGACTGCATAAAGGTTTACGAGGAGCAGGAAAGACTCATCTTGACAGCGTGTCGGGACTTTCTCAACAGGCTCATAACTCGTGGGAGCATGAAAGGTAAATTTTCTGAATTTCTTTGCATTTTAGTATTTGAAGTTTTATGGGTTCATTACTAGGTCTAGTCATCCTGTTGGAGGAGATGAATTGCATCATGAGATTCATTTAGTCCCACAGAAGTTAGAAACTTTTTTCGCAATAAGATGATGAGCTTGATAGGCCTGATAGATGGAAAGGGCTTTGCAATGAAAGAGGCATGTCATGCTAGATTTTGTCAACACACCTAAACAGTCATATGTTCAGATTCACTATAATTATATATTTGTGATTGTATTTGTTGCGGAAAAGGGTTCTCAGTTTTTTTGTTTGTTTCAACATTGTCACGTGCTAGATTTGATCTATGCCCAACTGAATAATTCTCCCTCTGTCCCAAAATGAGTGCCCTTATTTCTATTTTGAGAAAAGATTAAGGAAAATTAGTTAGTGTAGTATATTTTACTCTTGTCTCCTTATGATCATGTGTTAAGGGATACTAACTAACTTATAAGAATATTATTGACAATTCATGTAGAACAAACTTGCTAAAAAAGGAAAGAGTGCACTCAATTTGAAACAAAAATTCAATAGAAACAAAACACTCATTTTGGGTATCAGTTATAATTCATGTCTAATTGAATAATAATCTCCCCCGTCCAAAATGAGTGTCCCGTTTCTCTTGAATTTTTGTCCCAAAATGAGTGTCATATTTCCTTTTTTAGTTAGTTATGCATGAATTGTCAATAGTTTCTTTATAACAAGTTAGTTACTATTCTTTTAACACATGATCATAAGAATACAACAGTAAATATACCACATTAACTTCTTAGTTTTTCTCAATTATGAGTTGTGGTTGGATGTCGGTGCGTATGGTTTGCGTTACCCGTCAACATGCTCATAACCAAAATGTTAGAATTTGAAATTATTTGAAGCTATAGTTTTTTGTCCTCTCAACTATCGTAAAAATGTACTTGCATTGCAGAAACAATAGCGAAAAATGAAACAGAGAAGCAGCAACAAGGCGAAATGGGAAATTGCAAGCAACCCGACGCTAGTGGTGTTGTAGAATTTGCAGCCAAAGAGAGCATCTCTGCTACAACTGAAAACGGAGAGACAAAACAGAGTAGTGAGGAAGAGATGTAAGTAGAAAGGAAATCCCAAATGTATTGTGATGCCATGTCAATGTCAATGTGAGTGCATTGTTCAGCTAATGATTATTTGGCTGTTCCTTGTGTGCTGGGGGTACATGAGGTGAGGCAGTTAAAAATAGGCCAGTTCTAAATTTTGCCTATATGTTTCAACTGTATACAGTTTTATTGGGATATAAATGAAGTTCTCAAATCCAACAATCCATGTTGAAACCTTACTTTTGTCACTTAATCATTCCATCATTGATATTTATTGTTCGATGGTAAAAGACTCAATTTGGTCCCAAAACTTTTATGTTTTGACCTAATTTAGTTCCACAACATTTTCTAACAAAAAAAAAGTCCTTAAACTTTCTTGTTTTGATCTAATTTGGTTCATGAACTTTTAAATATTGACTCAATTTGGTCTTTCAACTCTTGATATAATTTCTAAGGGTAAGATTTTGGGTCAATATGTGAAAGTTCAAGTACCAAATTAGGTCAAAACATGAAAGTTGATGGACTATTTTTTGTTAGGAATAATTACCCCTACGGTCCCTCTACTATCAAGAATGGACCGAAATGGTCCCTCTACTATCAAATGGACCGTATTAGTCCTCGTACTATCAAAAGTTGAACCC
>JAYMTF010005228.1:0-11895 GCA_036897485.1 Pelargonium nanum | reverse complement strand
TATGCACTAAAGGAAAACCTAATCTGAACTGCACATAGGGTGTAGGAGGGAAAGTGTGGGTAATATTGGAAACACATTAAATTATATGATGATTTTTAATTTTTGCAAAAAATGAAAACATGACACTTATTTTGGGACGGAGGGAGTATTTAATTTAAAAATTTTTTTTTTCAGATACAATAATTCAATTTACAACCGGCCTATTTAAATATTTTACTAATTATGATAGAACCTACTCTAAACAACTTACAACTTGTTACATCATCTCCTATCTATATACATATTATTATATTACATACACACACCATTGGTATTGTTTTTGTTTGTATCTACTTTTTATTAATCCATTAATATATGATTGCATCCCTGGTTTATCAACTGGAATAATCGCTTTTTAGGTCCAAATTGTACCACAAACTACACATTTTTCTATAATCATGACTATCTTGATCAAGTTAATTAGGGTATGGATTGATGGATTATACAACACGTAATTGTTATTATTTGGGGGTTTATATGGAAAACGACATGATATTGGCTAATTTGTGTGAAGTATAATTTAATTTGATAGCAATGAGTTACAATATTAGTTATTTTATTTTTATGAATTCAAAGTGATGTTTTTCCATTATTTTCTAATTGTTAATTACAGGGACGTTGATGTTAAGCTAAGGACCATTAATTAGTATAATACTAACTCAATAGGAGAAAAGACTACACTACTTTTGTCATTTTAAAAGAATAAATAGTAATAATAAATATAATAAAGTCAACAGTCTTGCCCACATAGTATATTGGATAATAGTCACTGTTTTTGACTAATTGAACAAAGCTCAAGTATAATTTTGGACTGTTATCATTGATCACCTCAATATTCAATCCCAATTAAATTTTGATATATAATAAAGTAACTTTAAGTACTGCTTATTATAAATGGAGAGTAGCAACATGTTACATGTTGAGTGTGCTTTTTTGATATAATATTTTACATTTCTCTCTTTCAGAAAAAGTGATGCCAAACAAACTTTTTCTTGACAAGTGAATAATTTTTCTGTTAGTTAATTAAAACTATTAAACCAGCAATGACATACCAAGAGCCTATTGTTATTGGATTTGGAGTCTCTAAACATGTGTTCTAGATCTTGCTTGAACAGAGTTTACAAATTAATTAAAAATAAAATAAAAGAATACTTCATCTGTGAGTCTTTTCTAAGGCTCAGCTCGCCGAACATCGATCATGATCAACCAATGTTCTTGAAAGCTTTAGGACGCTACTTAAAGCGGTAGAAATTTTTAAGAATTTTGATACCCTCTTGACACTTGAGGAGCGTATTGAAGCTCTTAGACACACTGCGCCCGAAAAGCTAGAATCCAAACCATAAGTGGTCCTGAAGCGGACTCCACATTACCACCGACTAACCACGCATTGACAAATGGAAAAGATTTTAAGTAAACATAGTAAGAGGGGAGGATCCTTATGGTTACTATACAAATGCATGTACGTTTTTGATACATCAATCTAGATAGCACAGGCTTATGTTCTCCATTAGATTTGGAATATATAGATTGATGATGATACGAAATTAACTATGATAATTTTTTTAAAAACAACGGTTACATATTGCATTTTATATCTACTTATTTGATCACTTTCGGCTACTCAATCAATCCCCATATTATTTTATAGGGTCGGTGGAAGAAGAAGATATATTTATAAGAAATCTCAGTCCGATCCTTGTTTATTTATATTATCGTTTTGCCGGTTAAAACCCTAATTAAATATTATATTTGATCCTACACCCATACATGTTGGAAACAACTAACAAACCTATACGTGATCAATTTTGTTTTCGGTACCAATTTTTCCCAACTAACATACTATGAAATTGTCAGCAACTACATCGTTTTGTGTTTGTGGCCTATCATATACTGTGCAGCAGCCGAGGAGGCTGATTAGTTTTGTAGTTGATACTTGATGCGCTATTGTCTTCACATCTTGACGAAAAACAGTTTGTTGATGTCGTCAAACGGATTTAATAGATATCTAAAATGATGATTCGTTTAGTTTGTACGTAAAATTTACTTATAGTATAAGTTCAAGTGGATTAAATTATACATGTTTCTGGTCGATTTCACTTTCATCTTTTATATTTGGTATACTCTAAATGTTATATACTAAATAATCAATTTTGTTACAAAAACTTTTCGGACAAGACAGTCTAAGAGTTTTGAGTTCTCTCTTTGAGGTCTCAAATTCAAGCTTCATTGTTCACGATATGGGGTTGAGTGAAATTTTGAGTTAAAAGAAGTGAATTATTAATCATTTTGATTGCAATGTCTTGAAAATGGGTTAAAGAAGTAATATCCACAACCACAGTGCTTGCCTCCAAATTTAAGCCCCATCTTCTTCTACACAACTCTCATTATTGCATAGGAAATGAAAGCTATTTCTTTGTTTGGATTTCCCTCTCGGTCCTAATCATTTTCTGGGGTTAGCTAAAAACAAATACCAAGAAGATATTGGCAGACACAATATTATTGTAACTTATATATAAATTATTAACTAAAAATAGAAAGTGGAGTATATTTATTTCTCAAAATGGAAATTTGAAAACTAAAATTTATTCTTAGAGAGGAACAAAAATTATTATAAATAATAAAATATCGGAATAGCTCTCATCTGGGCATTTGGTCTAGTGGTATGATTCTCGCTTTGGGTGCGAGAGGTCCCGAGTTCGATTCTCGGAATGCCCCTTTTTCTTGACTTTCCTTAAGTTTTCTTTTTCTTACCTCTGTAATGCTTCATTTTCTTTTTGAACTCTCATTAACCATGTTTTGTTCAATTGTGTGTAATTATATCTGAAATAGGAAAGTTACACCAATTTAGAAAGAGATTTTGATAAATTTTCCCCATCCCATCATAACTTTTGAGTTCACTTGTTCAAATTGAGGGTCAAGATGCAGTGCTCGCAGTCTACTATGTACATTGAGTTGTCCCACATCGGTTATGGATGGGGCTATGGTTGGTTTGTTGCGAGGTTGTTATATAATGCGAGGTAATGCCTCACCTTTCAAACTAGCTTTTCGGATGAGAAGACCCAATAGCACCCAACACTGTTAACATACTAATGTTATTTAGCTGTATATGTTACATAATGTAATCAAAATCTATTCTCTGACAGGTCACTGCAGTTGGGAATGCACCTATGTTGGGTGCAATTCAGACATATGATCCATCTTTGTTCTGTGTCCTCTGATCCTAAGAGCTGATTTTGCTCATTTCTTCTTAACATGCCGTCCAGGATCATAAAGGTTAGATCGATCTCTTATGGAAACTCGAAAAGTGATGACTTTATGTACGGTTTTGGTGCTCATTTGGTCCCAAATCCATCCGACATTAGGCGAGCATAGATAAGTTCATTCCACGTATCCGGCACTCCCGGTAAGCACCAATGGCTGCAATCTTGGGGAGCATCAGCAGACGTGCCTGGCTCGCGATACTTCGAGGGGTGAGCATCTTTCCTAAACTCTGATAGATATGTGATGTTCAGAAACTGGACCTTCATGTTCCTATGTTCCATTTGTTTGATCACATTGGAAATGTCCTGGTTATTTGGCGGCTCTGGTTCCAAATCTTTGTAATTAGTATCTGGTTGTGTGTCCAAATCACACCTCCCACCTTCATTCCATGTGCCATTCCTGCATAACTACAACTTAGACTTGAATTCACTATGAATACTAAGAGAAATGTAGTTTCTTGGAGTACTCGTTAGAGAATTTGCCTGTAATGCACAGGAGAGTAGCTCCGGAAGAACAAGTGTGTTTTGTCGGGATCCAAACTTTCCGTTGCCCATGTTTTCCAAGTTTGCAGGGATTTTCGGAAAGCTTCTGTTATATTCATCGTCTTGTTTACTTCCGCTCCTTCTTGAAAATATATTCCCCTAAAACACCAAAACATAAGTATCTTCTAGAAAAAGTATGTTCGGGGTTACAAGCAAATGTTGTAGCAAACAGCTTTGCTACAACATTGTGTAATAGGAAAAACCCTTATGGTATATTCCAAGTTGTAGCAACCTTGTCGCACATCATGCGCGACAAGACTGCTGCATAGTAGCTGCAAGGTAACTGCAGCTACAAATTTGCTACAAAATTGCTACAAATTGGAGGAGTTAGAAGCTCGTACAACTTAGTGGTTTTATGGACATTCCACCAGTGGCCGCCATTGAACACCAAAACATTCGCTCCCACCCATTTCCTGGCGTACCAATGTATCCTATCGATCTTAATGGTTGATCGGATTTCCTTCGAGGAGTTCCTCGGAGGCCGGCCCTTAACCACCAAGTAAGGAACCCTATAATACTCCACCGTGAGGTTGTAGTCATGGAATCTCATGGAGAGGAAGCCTTTGTGCTTCGATATAGGATTCCCATTTTCTTCATACACACTAGACCGGTTGGACACAGCTTGTGCAAGCATGCACAACATGGATTCCCACTGGTTTCTTCCTATGGAATCGCCCGCGAACACTATCCTCCCATTTCGACTTCTCTCCAAAAGCTCACTCGCATTGAATCTGAACACATCCCAGCAAATAAAATCATGCACAAAACACATTAGAGCGTAACAACTGAGGCTTGAACCTGAGACTTCAAGAGAATCAAGCGCCTCTAAGCCAATTGTAAATGATCATACCTTGGAAGATCACAACCATTTGGTTGCCATCTCCATTTGAGATACTCCGAGTCCTCTCGTCCACTCTGGTGACATCGAAAGCCAGGATCGAGAAACGAGCAGTTCTCGGTGTACAATTCAGATGGGTAGGTTTGGTCCATAACCCATCTGCCATCTGAGTAATCACAATCTGTTGAGATTGGTTCTGTAATGTTGTTTTTGCAGAGGGTTTGGGAGAGGATATCCAAGTGCAGAAGAGAGAGTGGTTGGAGAGGAATGAGAAGATTCAAAACAACAACAGAGCAGATAAAGATTGCTAGAAAAGAGAGTGCAAATTTGATTTCAGTTTTGGTTCTGATGGAGGAGGAGGAGGAGGAGGAGGAGACAAGTTGCAGCATTTGGAGCTTGGGTTGAGGATCCATGAGAAGAGGAAGGAGAGGACTTGTACAAAAGACAGAGAAAGAGATTTGCTAGGCTAAATTTAGAGATGAGTATTAGGACACATGGGTTACAATTTTTTAGGCTTATTGGTAGCTGAAACTGAAATGTAACATAGCAAAAAGCTGTATCTGTGTCAACAATGCTGGATTTGAATTTAGTGCTCCCATTTCTTCGGAGCGGTTTCAAAACTATAGAGCATAAATTTACTTATTTACACAAAATATTGGACTTTGAATTTTAAATTTATGCCCATATCTAAAGAGAATTTGAGATAAATATCATATGGATAAGAATATACTGAAATTAAAAATTGTGAAGAGATTTTAAAATTTTAGTGAGAAAATTGTTTAGTTCAAAATTTAATTTAAAACTTTTTTTTTTTGTTTTAACGATGAGGTTTTCGAAACGAGTCCGATATCAGCACTTTGAAGTTATATCATATTCAGACTAATATCCATTCGAGTCGGTTAGAACCACAAAGACGACAAAACTCTCCCTACCAAGTTTTAAAAAAATTGCATTTCCTGATATTTATGAACTTGAGACCTTAGGTTAAGTTGGAACAACCCTTAACCCACGAGTTTGGTGGGTAGTTTGGACCTAGGAACTAGTAAATTTACTCAAACGACATGTCGTTTTCGGGCCATGAAGCGTAGCGGTAAACCCTGGACGCATTTTGGTCTGTGGAATCTACACTCTTCAGCAGAGAGTCAGTTCGCCAAAAACACAAACCGGAGCGACACGTCGCCGGTATCGCTTTTCGCGCTCTCTCTGAAGCAATTCATCAAACACTTTCTTCAACCATTAGCTTCTCGGTTGATCTAAGAAACGGCAATAGCTCAATTTCGGGGAAAATAGGAAACAAGTTGAAGGTGGTGTTCAGGAAAGTGTACGATTACATTGGCCACGATCTCAAAGAAATCGCATTCCGTTCATGATCTCTGGAACGAGCGCTTTTTCAAATGGTTATAAGAAAGATGATAGCAACAAAGCAGTGACAGTGCGACCAAAGAGGACGAACCTACGGCATGGGAGGATCTCGGTAAGCTACCTAAGATTTAATCTCATGTTTGTTTGTTTTTGTTTCTGAAAGATTATTCATGGATTCTGTGGTGTGTACCTGTTCTGGAGTACTTTTTATGTGAACAAGTGTAAAATTGATAACAAAGATTGTGAGCTAATGAGCCTTGCAATGCTCTGATTGCCAAATGTTGTCAAAACATCTAATCTTAATGTAAGATCTATACAATTAGAGATATCTATAGATATTATGTAAATAGATTTGTTGAGCACCTCTTAAGCACTTTGCCCAATTGGATTACTAGGAGATGTATGTAGAGCCGGCAATTTGGATCCGAACACGTGGGCATCCGAAATCCAATCTGATATAAAAACAATCTGATTGTTCCAATTTTGGGTCGGTTTGGATTTATCCTATGAAAATACGGATTGGATTAGCACGAATCTACACATTTTACACAAAAATCTTATCCGAAATCCGAATTGACACCTCTAGTCTCTAGATGTATGATATGAGTATCATTTTGTTCAGTAATATACTGTTCTTGAGTATTTTTAGATATCATATGTGAGGCCTATGAATGTTTTGATCCCTGAAGATAATTAAAAGTTGAATCAATGTGAAATCATATTTGACCTTTTAGCAAATATTAATGACAATTTTATTAATGATTGACTTTCTCCCGTGTTTTAAACCAACTCGTGTGATTATAAGTAACTTACTGAAAGAATATTATTGGGACAGATGAGACTTAAAATAAGACAGAGGGAGTAATAGTTTTAACTTTTAACAACATTTATTAGTGGTTAATACAATGATTTTCAGTCTCGTAAGACAGTAATGTATCTCACCACAAACTACTTACTTGAAGGCCTAACTTCTAAATACAAACAATGCATGTGATCAGTTTTGATTTGAATTGCTGGTTCTTCTTACACACTGTACAATGAAACCTTACATTCATTGTGACTAAAATATTGTTTCCTGGTTCATCAAAATAGAAAAGTAAAAATACAGACATGTTTGTTTTCTTAGTTTTGAAAATCATTAAATATAGAGATAATATCTATCATCATTTTTTATTTCATTTTTGAAACCCTTTGGTTTTCTATGCTGTGATCTGAAAATAGTTCAATATCTATGGCTGGCAATAAAATTGATAGCTGTTGCTGCCAGAGGAGAAATGGAAGAAGAGTGTGTATAGTGTCTGTACATGACTGAAGCTTCTAAATATAAAGTGCTCTGAGAAGTTTTATTCAAGGGTTCAAGAAGGCATCCGACAAGTCATGGAGAAGGAGGAAGAAGGGTCCAAATCTCGACAAGATGGTCACACACCCAAAAACACAACTTGGCTCTTATAGCTCCATTGTTACTGTTGAGAACTAGGAATGAACATGACAATCTTGCATCAGTTGTTGATACAAGTTGAGAGTTGTTTTATGGCTCTGTTAGAAATCAGCGACAAGGTTTGTCAAATCCAATAGTTTTTATTATTGCTGTAAGCCATAATTGGAGCATAATGAATGTATGTCACGGTTTTGTGTATATATATTATCTCTTCTAGATACTAAAATCCATTTCAAGTGCGAACTGTTCTGCCACATGATTTGTGCCTTGTAGTTATACTTCAACGGTAAAATTATCTGCTAGGACTATTTGCTTCATAAATGAACAATTGACCAACTATCTGTGTATGGCTTAGTAAATGCTGCCTGCTTTATTTCCTCTCCGGCCTCGGCAAAAATAATCTAGGTTAGTTATCTGAGGAGCACAAACAGGAGGGTCTGAAATAGAGGCAGTGCAATTTATGTAAGATAGAGGCCATAATCTTTATCATCCATCTGAAGGTTCATTAGCAACTGCTCTTGGTATTTGTGGAAGTTTTCAGCCTTGTTAAACGGTAAATAATTACAAGCTTTACTTATCGTTGGGGCAGATTGTTATGCTTTTTACCTCCTATAATTTCTTTTAATTGTAGTTATTCCCCCCCCCCCCCCCCCCCCCGTTACACCTATTAAACAAAAAACGTTTTCTTATAATATATGAAAGATCTTTAGCAGTCAAATGATTCTTTGTTAGGATGTCAGGCAGAAATATTTAGTTTCAAGAACCTTCTCTGGAAGGCCCAATTCTTGATTGTGTCTTGTATTTAGTTGTTTTGTGAAAGTAGAAGAAAAACTGGTGAATTCTGTGCTAACTTGTTTTACATGAAGCGATTGTGCGACCTTTTGAATTGGAACTTCTGTTTCATCCACTAATTTCGACGAGATTGGAAAAGGACTTCTTCAGTCCAATTTGTAAGATTCTTCAACGTAAAGTTGCTTTTCTTCTTTGTGGGGGATTATTTGGGCCTTCGGCAGGATCTTGGGAATCTGTGGGGCTGAATTTTTGGAGGAACTATCAATTTACATTGAACCAGATGTGGCAAAATCTGGGTTGTTGCTTGTGAGAAGATGTTTTGGTGGAAAAATTAGGTTTTGTTACTTTTATATGATGTGTGGGTGACTACTTGGATTCTAGGGATACACTGTAACGGGATAGGGAAGTGAACATGACTAGCACGATGTAGAGAGTAAAGGGAGGTCCTCAAGGCCCCACGACAGGAAGTTGAGTACTACTTTTGTCCCATGGCACTTGTTAATGAAGCTTTCATCCATGATCATGAGGGATATTATTGTGTGGTGCCACCTAGCCCTTTTTAGTTCTTACTATTTTGAGGAAGAGCTACTGTTTTGTTGGGCATCTCTGTCAAGTCATATCCTTGGTGGGGTTGCCACAAACCAGCTGCTGCCTCCTGAATCACTGGGTTTTGCATTTGCTTTTGCCTCTGATTTTTTCTTGCACATGGACCTTAATGTAAGTCTTTTCTGCCTTTGCATGGTGCTTAAATTAATTCCCTGTGTCCAACATTTCAGATCTTATGCAAATCTTTGATGGAGCCTATCTTGCACTAGGAATCAAGATCATGCATATATGTCTCTTGTTTCAAAATGAGAGGCAGACATTTGTTGTTTTTATAGTGATTAATCTACAAGGATACATATCTTTCCAAATTATAATCTCTTTTAGTTGCTTTTATTAAAATTTAAGGTTCTTGTAATCAATTATTCTTTAGTTGATTAGAGCTGGCTGTATTGATCTTTAACATCTATGCTTGTATATTTTCCTCAGGAGATCTTGCTTGATTGAAGAGACCCAAAAAGTCACATTGATAGGACAAAAGGTAAGTGGAATGAAGAATGGTCACATGATCTTTCTATATTAGTACTGTACTGAGGCATGTATGGGTTGAATTATTATACAGGAGTCTCTTTAGTACTTTGATTGGCCACTACCTCCTCAAGCCCAATGATAAACAGCAACACATATCTGACTATCTGAGGACCCTCTTCCCACTTGTTGAGCCACTAAAACATTGGAGGCCATGTCTTGCAGAGGTCAATGGCTATATCTTGGTGTCTGAATCTTGTGGATCTAAGATCATTCACTTGACACTGCATTTCATTGTTTGCACAGTAAAGTATTTTCCTCAATACCTTTTGTTGATTCACCTGCCTTCCATATTATCATTAGAAGATCTCTTTCTCTCTCACTCACTCACTCACTCACATGCAAGTTGTATGCTACACATCATACTAAAACTAGCTGAAGAAACCATGTACTAGTCCCTAACTAGCTACTCTGTACTGACTAACATGTTGTCTCTGCTATGGTGTTTGGCTGGCATATGAAATTAGGTAAAAACCTGTGTCCCACAGTACACTATAATTGTTGATGATGGGTCAAATCTTTCATGGGTTATGGAGTCTCATGTTGTCATATGTATAAAGAGGATAAGGGTTAGGTCATTGCAGGATTGACATTTGTAAGATTGCAGAGAGCTACTGTTTCAGCAACAGTCCACTCCAGGGATCTAATGGGTTGTTTAATAATGATGTGTTACTGTATTATGGCAGGAGTGGATTCTGTACCTAGTAAACAACCCACTTATCTGATGGGTTCAAGCAACAAGACACTGAATGAAGAAGAAGCAATGATAGTAAGAAACATAACTTAAAATTTTCCTGTTCTGGTTTGATAAAGATAAACCTGGAGTGGCACTTATTGGGACTTGGGACCTTGAACATCTCCACATGAGATAAGGATGAGGAAATTGGATGGTTAATAAACGTGTCGTGTGGGTTGTGTAGCGCACAAACTTTCAACACGAGCATGATTTGTCAGCTCTAGTTATGTATAAGGTGATTAAACCCTTAAAGTTTGAGGCTTGGTTGTCGGGATGTAATGATTCGGAGTCTCAAGCCCAATTATTCCACAACCTTTTGGGACCATTGTGAAGCATTGGGCAGGACTAGGCATATGGGGATGATTTCAAGCACGTTTTGTTAGCAAAAATGTGTACAGCTCAGAGACCCACAGAAATCAGAAAGGTAGATTGTGGTTTCAACTTTGAAGTTTTTTAGCATTCAAGTCATGGCCAACAACTGGAATCAAATCATGCTTGTTGGTTAATGCAATTGAAAGTTGAGATTTTTACATGAATTCAAGTGGTTTGGTTGGCTCACTACTGTCTTCCCAAACTATGCTAGCTTCTCCTGTTTAGGAAAAAAATAAAATCTTTAGTGCTGTTGAAAGGAGGAGCTCAATATCAGTGGGCTAGGCTTCAACTGGTATTTGGACCACAAAGACTTTACTGCTGAGTGTTCATTAGTGGATGAAGCACTACCACGATTTTATCGGGTTACGGCATTTAGGTCACGTTTAACACAAATACGACACATTTTGACAATTCATTGTTCACAATCACATGCATATATTGTGAGTTGCAACAAAATTATACTATTTGTTTGATAATGAAGGGAATTAATTATTAATTAACAGGATTGTGCTCTTCTTTTTTCTCTAAAGAGCTAAAAAAGCTTGTTAGCTACAAGAACATAAAGACTGTAGAAAAATGAGGAAAGGGACTGTTACAGCTACCTGGCTGTCACCCAGCAACACCATACTACCTTAGCTTATAGCTTCTCTCTCTCATTTATGAGAAAAATCTCCAGGCAGAATCCTAACAGTAACCCAAGTAGATTCCTCTTCTCTTTCACTTCAACTCTCTGATGACGTCATCAACCCCCCACCACATCCCTTTTGGGTCCCCACTATATATCCTTTCCCAAACCTCAAAACTTGGTTTCTCCAAAATAAAAATAAATTAAAAATGAGAGTCCTTTCTTTGATCCATTGATGATGCCAAGTGTAGTGAGGGTTCATGAAGTCAAATTGGAGGGCAGAGATGTCAAATCCACAGATCTTATCCTCTCTCATTTCTCATCTGCTGCTGCTGGTTCACATCTCCACAGAAACTCCTATCCTGCAATATTATTATAATTATGCTAATTAATTTCTCACCTAATAATGATTATCATAATTAATGACCTAAACTAAACCCAAGAGTTGACCACCGTCAATTAATGCTACTGGTACTGGGTGGCAATCCAGTCTGGAAATGGCATGTTAGGTAAATAAAGGTCAGATACAGTAACAAGTAACAACCAGGAACCAACCTCATTTTCCGTCAAAGTCAATTACCCACACATTCAAGTCAACACCATTTAATTTTCTCTTTTTTTCCACTGATTGTGACCCTAATATTATTATTTAAAAAAAGGACTAATCTGTCTGATTAGAGGAAACAGAATTATAATTAGAAACTAATTAATGACTTACCATGTGGTTCGAGTAATAGTGGTGGTGGTTGCAGTGGGTCG
>JAYMTF010005227.1:0-11895 GCA_036897485.1 Pelargonium nanum | reverse complement strand
CATGTGGATAAAATTCAACAATGAGTTAGTCTTGATTCTCTAATCTTGTTTCCAACGAATTAGCTTGAATTTTCATTGATGAAATGTGAGAAGATGATTGTGGATAGAGGGTAAAGTTGTCATTTTACACAAATTTTAACCTCGTTAGTGATTTACAGATGAAATTAAAACTTAGGTACTCCAAAAACACGTTTTAAAACTAAGGTACATTATGTGTTATAGGATCAAAAATTGGGCCCATCTGTTATTGCCCAAAAAAATATTAACTTCATTTTCAGCTTTTCCAGATGTTGAATTGTGAGGACAAAAATTAGAAGGTTTCTAAAAAAAAAATTAGGAATATATTATATTCCTACCAAATAATAAAGAAAAAGAAAACTTCCTTCAAAAAAAAAAAAAACAAATTATCCTTTGGAATTTCCGCTACACAAACAAAATAAACCAATCCATCTATATCGCCACCATTTCTCTACCTCTCTCTCTCTCTGTCTGTATCAATCATGGAGAGTACTGTGCCCCACTCTACCCCCGCCGCCGCCGCCGCCGCCGCCGCCTCCACCTCCTCATTCTCTCTCCTCCCCTCCCGGACCTCCCTCCTCCGTCTCCGCCACCACCGTCCCGTCTCCAACTCCTCCTTCTACTCCCTCCGATCACCATCCTCTCTCCACCTCTCCCCAAAATTCCCTTCCCTCCTCCCTCCTCTCCCAAAACCCACCAAAACCCACTTCCCAATTCGCGCCTCCTCCGCCGCCTCTCCAGCGCCGCCGCCTCCGGCAGTCTCGCAAGGCGCAAAGCCGATACCTTTAGTCATTTCCGTGGCCATCGGCCTCATTGTCCGATTCCTGGTCCCCAAGCCCGTCGCGGTCACGCCTCAGGCATGGCAATTGCTCTCCATCTTCCTCTCCACCATCGCCGGCCTCGTCCTCAGCCCCTTGCCGGTGGGTGCCTGGGCGTTTCTCGGCCTCACCACCGCCGTCGTCACCAAGACGCTGCCGTTCGCGACGGCCTTCTCGGCCTTCACCAATGAGGTGATCTGGTTGATTGTGATTTCCTTCTTCTTCGCTCGTGGGTTTGTGAAGACCGGTCTCGGCGACAGGATCGCGACCTATTTTGTCAAGTGGTTGGGGAAGAGTACTCTGGGTCTGTCTTATGGGTTGACTATTAGCGAGGCGCTTATTGCTCCGGCAATGCCGAGCACCACCGCCAGGGCCGGCGGGGTGTTTTTGCCGATCATCAAGTCGCTGTCACTGTCGGCGGGAAGTAAACCCGGCGATCCGTCGGCGAGAAAGCTCGGGGCTTACCTCATTCAGTCTCAATTTCAGGTTCGGTTTTGGTATCTAGTTCACTTGATTTGAGTAAATGTTTGAAGTTAATGATTTATAGATATGGATATGTTTTGAGTAGTGAATTAGTGATTGTTATTCATTGGATTATAGATTGTTGTGGTTTGAGTGAATGTGAAAGTAATTTTCATGTTTGAGATTTATACCTGGAACAAGGTCCTCTATAGTACTAGCTAAAGTGCTTAACCAATTAGGTACCAGTTGGGTAAGAATTTTAGTTCATGTATTAGAATCGAGAGGGAGAGTGAGAATGGGAATGTGATTATCGTTGATCATGTTTAATTAGGCCTTTATGGTCATGAGAAAGTTGTCGCCGTGTCGGAATAGGAATGGAGTCGTTCCAAAGAGTTTAATCCAAAATGCTAACCACTTGGAGGGAATGTTAATAGCTGAGCAGGTGATTGTTTATTTAGAATAGTTTCAATTGGGTAATCTCATTTGACTGTTGAAGACGGTAAACTGAAAAAAATGAACTGGCACTAAAATGTTAAGATGTTATTCTGGACTGTTGTCTATTATTATTTGATAGAAATACATGATAGCCTTAGAGTTGGGTGTTGTGGGGACTTCTTTTCTTTCTTGGTCAAATGGATCTGTATTACCCTGTGGTACTACCACATTATGTGGACAGTGGACTTGGGTACGAGTTTTGGGTTTGATGTATTATCTATGTTCCAGATATGTAGATGTCCGGAACTTTTAGGTACAGAGATGTGTAGGTTCTGTGTCTGATCATATACCTTTGTCATTTGTGTAAAAAAGGTTCAACAAGTGGCCATGGAACATAGAACAATATTGTGTCTTTGTGATCTATACCCTTAATAAATCTGGCATTGGTTCTGTTGTTATACGACTATATACACAAGTTCTTCTCAAATTTATCAATGTATGTTATGTTATTAGTTTTATCATTCTTGAGATATCTGTGACCCTTATGCGTGCTTTTCTTTGTAATATGTGACAGTCTGCGGGCAACTCTAGTGCACTTTTCTTAACTGCTGCTGCTCAAAACCTCCTGTGTCTCAAATTAGCCGAGGAACTTGGGCTCGTAATTGCAAGCCCTTGGGTTTCTTGGTTCAAGGCTGCTAGTTTACCAGCACTTGTTTGTCTGCTAGCAACCCCATATATCTTATACAAGCTGTATCCTCCTGAAACCAAAGATACTCCAGAAGCCCCTGCTATGGCTACCAAGAAACTGGAGCAAATGGGTCCTGTATCGAAAAATGAATGGGTCATGGTTAGCACTATGCTTCTTGCAGTCTCTCTATGGGTCTTTGGGTAAGCACTATCTCCTCCTCAACATTGATCGGTGAAGTAGAAAATCTTAACAATAACCATCAGAAGTTTTTGAATTTCATCATTAGATTAATAGATTTAGCTCCAGTTCAGAATTGGAACCCTGTAGGCAGTAATGATGGTCATTTACCTGTATTTGTATGTGTTAAAGAAGAACCTTTTGAAGTTACTTGCGTTGGGATTAAAGATGGGAATGGAATTCCTATTCCAAAGTCATTTTCATGTATAATATGTCTTGATACAAACATGAAGAATGGGAATCTCATTCCCATTCTCAATTACCATTTCTGGACCATAATTATAATCTAAACGCTACCAGCTCATTCTGGCTATTCAGTGGCTGTTGGAAAATTATTATCATTCTTTCTAGCTTTCCAATGCATTTATCTTTATACATTCCACATTCTCTTGATGCAGGGATGCTCTTGGTGTACCTAGTGTGGTAGCAGCAATGATTGGTTTATCAATACTCCTTTTGCTCGGAGTCCTTGATTGGGACGACTGCTTAAGTGAAAAATCAGCATGGGACACTTTGGCTTGGTTTGCTGTTTTAGTGGGCATGGCAGGTCAATTGACAAACCTTGGTATTGTGACATGGATGTCTGATTGTGTAGCCAAGTCCCTTCAGTCTTTCTCTTTGAGCTGGCCAGCTGCTTTTGGGGTTCTTCAGGCTTCTTACTTCCTAATTCACTATCTATTTGCTAGTCAAACTGGTCATGTTGGTGCTTTATACTCCGCATTTCTTGCTATGAGTTTGGCATCTGGGGTGCCGGGTGTTCTAGCAGCTCTAGGTTTAGCATACAACACGAATCTTTTTGGCGCTCTAACACATTATAGCAGTGGTCAAGCTGCTGTATACTATGGAGGTATTATTTTTTCCTCAACGTTGGATTCATTTCTCTTATATAGCTCAAACTCATCTAGCGCTTTAACACATTGTTTGATCATTTCCATTTGTCTCCATTTCTTACTCGTCAACTGTATAGTTTATTTATTTCTTCGTTTTAAAAGTAATGTCAGTAATTTAGCCTCGAAATAGTTTTTCTGTTTTAGAATGCTAGTAGTTTTTTACATCACCTCTTTGATGAGCATGTTGAACAAGCACATAATGCGTTCAGGAGTAATTTCTATAAAACTGTGTTTTCTATGTTTCTTAGTATATCTTTGTGGTAGCATTGTGACTGATAAGCATTGCTCTTTTTTGACAGCTGGTTATGTGGACCTTCCCGACATATTCAAAATGGGCTTCATAATGGCTCTGATCAACGCTGTCATCTGGGTAGTGGTAGGAACTTTCTGGTGGAAATTCTTGGGGCTCTATTGATTTATAATTTCCATATAAGTAAAAATTGACGGTCTCTTTTGTATGGTGTCTTGTTCCATGACCAAACTGAGTTCTCAATATTTTTTCCAAGGAAATTTCAAGGCTAGGTTTAAAGCCAACATTGCTTTTGTGCAGTCAAAACTCCGAGAAATACGAAAGCCTATTTTTTGGGGAATCGAATTTGTTGTATCTAGTTCCAATTGCTATGAAATGAAGTTGTTTTGCTAGTTATTTCCAGGCATCTTTTTTGGCTTTTCATCATGCATGCTGCTGGTTTAGCAGATTGCAAAGTACGAGAATTGTTGCGTGTAGTTTTGCAGAATATTATTTATCTCATTTACGCGATGAATCATCGATAGATACATTATAAAATTTAGATAAAAAAGATTAAAGTCTCTTCTTTGATGTGATTTTTAATCAATCAGTAGCATGGAGATAAGCAAATTTTACAAGTTATAGTTGTTTTCCCACCTAATTTAACATCAATTGACTTCATAATTACAGGTAATCTCCTCTCTCTCTCTCTCTTCAAATGATTTAGTCTCTCACTCAATCTATCAGTTCTTGGATGAGAAATGTTCAATACATGTTCTGTGCATGATAGATCATGAGACTATGATTCATAATTGTAGTTAGCTAAGCTGTCCACATCTCTTATTTTAATATAAGACTTCTTGACTTGCTCCCCTATGGTAGCATTTGCTCTATTGTTTATTATGATTTCAAATTGTTTACTCATTATAGTAATGAGGAGGACTGTGAATTTTCATAGAAAGAAACAAATGAGGAAGATTTGTATTGATTCAGATCTGTATGAAATAGAAAAAGCAACAGGCCAGAACAACTCTTTAAAAAGAAACATGTGAAAAGACAAGGGATCCAACAAAGATGGAGTTTCTTGATTATTGTCTGTCAATCACTGTACTGACTCTCAGTTTCAGTGCTCAAATCCTGATTTGCCAGGATTTGACTTGCAGCTCAAATGACCTGATGGCTCTGAATGGTTTCTTGAGTTGTTTAGAATCAGAGATTGGTGGCTGGAACAGCTCTTCTCCTGAATGTTGCTCTTGGGCTGGTGTCACTTGTGAAGGCTCTGACTCCAACTCTAACTCCTCGTTTTCGAGCACGAGGGTGGTTGGATTAGAACTCGGGAGCGGGAGGCTCACCGGAGAGGTATGCGAATCCTTGGCAGGTTTGGACCACCTGAAGATCTTGAACCTCTCTCACAACTTCCTTGGTGGTTCTCTTCCTGCCAGATTGTTTCATTTGCAGAAGCTGGAGGTTTTCGACTTGAGCAACAATGATCTTCTAGGCTCACTCCCATCTGATAGTTTCTTGCCTTCAATAAAGCTCCTTGACATTTCTAAGAACAACTTTGGAGGGCCTCTTGATGCATCTGTGTGTGAAAGCTCAACTCAGATCCAAGTTCTCAATCTAGGTAGCAATTATTTTTCAGGGGAAGTACCTGCAAGTTTTGAGAATTGCACACCTTTGCAGCATCTGTACCTTAATGGGAACAGTCTGTCAGGAAGCTTGCCCGAGAGTCTCTTCCGGCTGAAGAATCTAACGAATTTGTATCTTCAGGAGAATATGTTTTCTGGGCCATTAAGTAATGGAATTGGTAACCTCTCTAACCTTGTTATGTTCGATATTTCCTCTAATTCGTTTCATGGGGTTCTTCCGGATGCTTTTGGGAACCTTAAAAAGCTCGAGCACTTCTCTGCTGGATCAAACAACTTCGCTGGTAGCTTACCTACTTCCTTGGTAAATTCTCCATCTCTTTCACTACTTGATTTGCACAATAATTCACTGAATGGTGCATTGGATCTGAACTGTTCTGCAATGACACGTCTCATCTCCCTCGATCTTGGTTCAAATCATTTCCACGGTTCTTTTCCTGATAGTCTGTCTTCATGTCTTAGCTTGAGCATTCTGAATCTTGCGCGCAACAAATTTAACAGCACAATTCACAGTAGCTTCAGGAACCTCCAGGCCCTAAAATATCTATCCCTTTCGAGTTGTGGTCTCAATAACATATCCGCAGCACTTCAGGTCCTACAATGGTGTCAAAACATGACCATGATTGTTCTCTCTGATAACTTTCGTGGTGAAGAAATACCTGGCGATGTGGACCTGGTGTTCAAGAACCTCAAAGCACTCATCTTGCCAAACTGTCAACTCAGGGGCTTGATCCCACAATGGTTGAGCCATTGCAGCAAGTTGCAGTTGCTAGACTTGTCATGGAACCATTTAGGTGGGAAAATTCCCAGTTGGGTTGGTGAGTTTAGATACCTCTTTTACCTGGATTTGTCGAACAACTCCTTCACTGATGAGATGCCGAAAAGCTTGACAGAACTGAGAAGCCTGATAGAGGGAAACACCCTGATGCGCAATCCATTTCCAAGCTTTCCACTTTACAGTAACAATGGAGGACGCGGTTTGAAGTACAAACAGATATGGAGCTTACCACCGTCTTTGAGTCTGAGCAACAACATGCTCACAGGAACAATCTGGTCTGGTTTTGGGAATCTGAAGTTTCTTCATATTTTGGACCTGCACAGCAATAATCTATCAGGGCCTATTCCTGAAAATTTGTCTGCTATGACTAGCTTGGAAACTTTAGATTTGTCTTTTAACAAACTCTCAGGAGAAATACCTGATTCTCTGGAAAGTCTCACCTTTCTGTCAAAGTTCAATGTATCATACAATCAATTGCATGGCAAAATTCCTTCAGGAGGTCAGTTCATGACCTTTCCACCTTCAAGCTTCGAAGGGAACAAGCTGCTCGGCGTGCTTGACTCTACTCCTCTGCCTGGACAGAGTCCTGATGATGATAAGTCCCCTGGTGAAAAAATGAAAATCTTGGGCTTACCATTCGGAATTGGAGCTGCTTCTGGTTTTGTTGTTGTTGTCACCATCTGCTTCATGTCTGGATGGGTGATTCCAAAGAAAGGAAAAGGAAAAACAATGTAACGAGAATTAAGACAGCAGAGATAGCAGAAATGTAATCAAGAAACCATTGTAAATTCCCTTCTCTTCAGCTTAATGGATCTGCATTTTCACATCTTTGTTAAGTACCAAATAATTACGATAAACTAAGAAGAAAAAACAAATTCTGCATAACGGTTACTGGGCAATAATTTATACAAACTTCTCCAAGCATTCATGATGTATATGACTATTTTTTACATTTTTATAGTAGATAGACACTTGTAGTAAAATGACAAGGCAAAGAATGATCACTTTTTAGCATTCAATAATTGAACATCCTTGCAATGGGCATTCAGCCATAGAAAGTATATTTACAGGGAAGCAACTATACTATACTCTAATGTGATGTGATGAGAAGAAATTACATCACTCCCAATCCGCATCCAAAAAACCAGCATCCTTCATCTCGGAGTAGTATACATTCTCTAAATGCAAGTCGTCCTCCTGTGCACATATATAAGAAAACCATTGGTTATCACAACCTATTCTTAGAAAAATGCATGAAACCCAAATTGGATGTGTGTGAGAGGAACACATTTAAAAATATAGCATAGATAATAAGATGACCATCAGACTTATTAAAAGATTAAAAAACAAGATGACAATATCTACAACAGATGGAGATGGGTGAGCACCTGGAAAAAGTCCGCTAGAAAAGTTACATATAGAAGAGGAAGATAAAAGGCATGGTAGCAAACAATTGTAGCGCCATACAACCTGTGAAAGAAAGGTAAAAATAAGCAAAAGGCTATTAAGGAAATTGAAGGTGGAACAAGGATTTGAATGAACTTCCAAAAAAGTTAGATTCAGAATTACCAGAAACCGAAACGAGCCCCGTTTCCAGTTAGTGCGCAAGCAAGGAGAGCTAATGCATTCAAGGAGAACATAATGATGATATAATTGTAGAATGCAGGTCTTGCTGCAGAAAGACAGGAGAAACAAGTTTAAGAGATACTAAAAAATAAAGGTAAGAAATTGGTTTTATGGAACTTTTAGAAGTTTGCATTATCAGGATAACTTACCAGGTAACCGTTCTCTCCACCTGGAGTGGTACATGAACAATATGAACCCATAAACTGCAGTGAGCACTAGCCTGTGGACAACCCATAAGTTCCATTTCACCCGATGTGCGTGTTCATTGTTGTCAATAAATAAAGGGATCCCGAATCCAAACAGATAAATTGCCTGGTAAAATATGAACCATGAAATGGAAGATCAATCACAAATTGTCACATTGCATGGGCAAAAAAAAGGTTTTTGTGTGTGATATCTGTGTGGAGAACGGGATATAATCTAAATTAAAGAAAGAACCAAATTCTTTTGGTTAGAATTGGTTGATGAGTTTATCTTAATGTTTATTTCAAAATCAAAGGCTATGATAATGCAACATCAACATCTTCTGCCAAGCATCTCATTTTATAAGCACCCCATGATTTTCAAGTGACGATTAAGTGGAATATTCTGAATAGCAGAGATTAGCCAAATTCCACCAAGTTCCCGCCAAGAATACCTTCGGGAATACATTCCCTAATAAAGTTTAGGGCTGATGCAAATTGAATGACATGTCTGTTAACTAAAAAAGAAAGAAAGTAAAATCAAATACCTTGAGAAGTATATCCAAACAAACTATAAACCCTGAGACAACAAATGTCCGTGTCAACGCTTCCAACCCGCTAGCATAATTTCCTTGTAATAGGAAGGCCACCAAGCTAACTTCCAAAAATAGCATTCCAGATGTTGTAAATAAAGACAAGATATTCCATGCCACTTCTGTCGCAGGATTGCACTCCCATGCCTTATCAACAAAGAGAGAAACCAGTATAAATCTTATAAATCCAAGTAATTTAGCATTTAACATTAGAGGCCATTGTATTAAAAAAGTTTGGCAGTTCTCTTGAACAGAATTCAAGAAATCTAGACAAAGCCATCTACAGCCCGCATTGTAAAATAATGACTCTAAAGTTGTAACTTAGTTTGCAGTATGCACCATAAGTACTCCCATCGCATCACTCTCCCCAAGTTGATGAAAACTTGTTTTTGAGTTTAACGAGAAGGATGCAAGAAAAAAGAAGGTGTCATTGGGCATCTTCAACCCTAAACATGAGATCAAACAAGAAGAAGTTATGCAAAAACAATCACTTTGCCAAAGTTGAAATTGATGTGGCTAGGACAAATTGATGGTTAAAATATGAACAAACAAGAGCACCAATCCGAACCAAGTTTTCAGCTACATTACATCCATTGTTATGCACAAGTGCAGAGGGTTCTAGAGGCTGAGGTGCAAGGCACGAGCATGAACCTCAAAGTTAAAAACATCATAACCAAATTTAAAATGCAAATTGTGCTAATATACATATTTTGTTGTTGTATCAAATCAATCATAAATTTGACAAAATTTGAGACTTTAACAAAAATTAAAACATCTGAGTAAGATCACAAAAAACAAACCTGAAAGCAGCACCAAAAGAGATTGAGCAAGCTAACGAGCCAGAGACAAGCGTAATAGGAAACAATAATATGAGAGCTCCCATGCTTGAGCTTAACGAAGCTGGTTTTGGCCTGAAACCCTAAATACAGCACGAAGAGAAGAGAGGCCAGCATGAGAGCCACATTGTGCCAGAACCCGTGGCACTCGAAGAGCCAATTGCCCAAACCATGACCGAATATCGAATCCAGTTGCGGAAACGCCACCTCGTACTCTTCGAAAAATTGCATTTTAGGCCTGATCTGATGAGAACAAAAATCTGCGTAAAAGAAAATTTTACAATTTGGTTGAAGGAGCAGAGGTAGACAGAGAGAGATGATGGGTAAACGAAAAAAACACAGCGAATCTTGTTCGATAGAGAATTTTAAATTTTAGGGGTTAGGGTTTGGTGTATGTGACTCAGAATTTAAATTTGGCAGGTGCTTGAGTCTCTTACGGTTATCAGATGAAGAAGAGAAACACAGAAACGAGACCGGAAGGTGAGGAAGAAGAAGAAAGACGGTTAGAGGCGCACGGGTGGGTCCATAGCTCCATGCGAATTAAAAAATCCACTGTCTCAAAATGTGTAATTTCTATTTCGAGAAAATTTTAAATAAAAAAAAATAGTGTGGTGTGTTTATTTTTATATTTCCATCGAATATCAACTACTCTCTCCGTTCTAAAATCACTTTCCCTCCTACACTACACGTGCAATTCAGATTAGGCATAAGTGATAAGGATAATATGAGAAAACAATAATATAATAACTTAAAAATAGAAACATGACACTCATTTTGGGACAAAAAATTTAGACAAACAGTACACTCATTTTGGGACGGAGGGAGTAATTTTTTAAAGGAAAAGAATATTAACTAATTTGTTATAATGATATTATTAATTATTTATGCATAACTAACGGTAAAAAGTGGTTCATGTTTTGAAGACTGAAGGAGAGGGTTATTCTAGCTTTGAGTCTTGTTTTATAAGACATCTTGTCAATTTCATCTAAGTTTTGTCTGTGTTGATTTTGTTTTTGCTAAAAGAAGTGCTAATAGAATTGCTCATATGCTAGCTAGATCATCTGTCTCGGTTAGTGGAGTTAGTGATTGGGTCGGAGTTTCATGTCCGATCCCAGTTAATGATATTGTACCTTCGAATTAATCATATAAAACAATTATTTCCCTTCAAAACTTTCTAAAGAAAAAAAGGTTAACAATTTTGTCGCACATGATTTTAGCCCTGGTTAATTTTTAATTTTTTTAACTCATTGTACCGGTTGTAGAAGGTCAAGGTATGTCACGTCAGCATGACAGTTGTGAAAATTTGTCATATAAATATGCCATGTTAGCATGACAATTATGAAATTTGCATCACTCACCGCTAAACAACATCGTTTTGGATATTGAAGATGCAAAATTATCGTAATGCTTGTTTTGAAACAAAAAAAAAATAGTAAAGATAGCAAAACTTTCAACAAATGAAGTATTGTCAATTGATAGTAGTTGCCATTGTTGATGTTATATTTTTCATCAACCTAACATTCAATGAACATATGATAACAAAAATCTCACCAACACAAAAGTCTCACTCTAATTCCAAACTCCACAAACTAAATAGAACAATACCACCCATTGCATCCACTTACAGCCACATAGATGAAACATCAGACAAAGCATGCACTGATGCACATAAATAACACTCTTTGAGAGCATTTGTGTTTAAGAGCATTTTCACAAAAATGCAGGCTATGCACTAGTAAGAGTATATATTGCTTCAAGTAACGTTCTAGTGTCCCAACGAGACAGCGAGCGCATTTGGACAATAAGAATATCTTGGGAGTCTTGGAGACTTAGCCTTGAGGTTAGGTGGATCTGATCGTGGTTCGTATAAATATGAGATCTTCATTACTTCGGGTGGCCATGGCGGTTTAAAAATACTTGACTAGTGTGTGTGATGTAAGTAATATGAAATGGAAAGGGGTAAGTGTGCGGTACAATAGAGATGTGCTCAAACGCATATGAATAACTTGAGCTTCCATGGAGCTTTGCTAGATGCAGATGGTGTGGGTTGCGCATAGATTCGTTTGTTGAGTTCTAGGGAAGCGGACTTTAGATATGTTGGACGCTTCCTAGCATCTTGGACATACCTTGACAGACACGAGGCCATCCTAAGTTTCTTGTCAGACGCTTGCTCCGTTCCTAGCAAGATCTTTCTTGTTTAGCGGCGTCTTAATTTTCCTTTTGTGTTTTCAAAAAAGATTCAGACACTCGTATTGTGAGTCAACTCGTACATGACTTGTCGTCATTATAATGTGGGCTCAAAATTCACCTGTACCGTCATTGTTCGTTGGGAATATATATGATATACTATGAGTATTTTTCATGAAAACACTTAATAAAAGAATCATATAATGAATACATATTGATTCACCACAAAAAATCGGAAATGAATTGGCCAATAACCGGACGACACATGGA
>JAYMTF010005226.1:0-11901 GCA_036897485.1 Pelargonium nanum | reverse complement strand
GGTCCTGATACCATCTCGTGAGCTCACCCACATTGACCCCGTAGCTGGCGGCGTGCCGTAGGATCTCCTGCCTCCCCTGAGCATAATTAGCGGCCCCCTACTAGCAAGGGCATCCTGGTACTCCGTTCTGGCCTTGAACTCGCGAATGAATCGCACCCGGTAATGCTCCTGGACGCTAGCCGGAACCGAGAGAGTCGTACGAATCGCCTTGGCGGTGACCTATGAATCAAGAAAGAAGCTAATAAGCACAACATTTACTAAATGTTGAAATTGACAAGACAGAAATAAAACTAAGGTACCTGCCCCTGGAGGGACGCATTGGTGGCGGCATGCTCACCCACAAGCGCTACAACGGCGTCGCGCTCCCTCGTAAGCTCCGTAACGGTGGCGACCTACAAATCAAGAAAGAGACCAATTGGCATAATATTTGCTAAGTGTTGAAATTGACAAGACCATAATAAAATTATGGTACTTGCTCTCGGCTGCGGTCGTAGGAATAGCGCTACTCTTTGCTGGTACATATGGAGAAGTAAGAATGAGAGGGTTTGGCATGATAATAATTAGGATGTTGGTCATATTGTCCAAGCCAATGCAAATTATTAGGGATTGTGGTCTGATGCTCAGTGTAGAAGGAGGGGACAGGCAAATGCAGGTCATCAGGTTGCTAGGCAGTGGTATTCCTGCGACCGCCAACCTCTCTTCAGCCGAGAGCAAGCTGTAAATCAAATCCCAGTTCCACATCTTTCTATCAAACTCAAATAATTCATTTACGGTGGTAGTCGAGTTTGATGCTTGCTCGGTTATTGTTGCTCTCCAGCAAAGGAAGATAGAAGTAGGTAGGGTGTGCATGCTTTTGAATGATTGTATGACAGTAGCTAGTAGCTTTGATAGTGTCGTCTTTTCTTATATGAGTCAGTCTGCGAAATCAGTTGCTCACAAGCTTGCTCGACATCCAAAATATGTGTTAGGTGGTTGTGATTTCGATCCGCTTACCGGATTCGATTATGTCTCTTTTACTGTTGGACATTATTTATTTAATAAATGGTTTAATTTCAAAAAAGAAAAAACACTCTAACCTCTTGATGTCAAAAATGATCAAATCTCTATTTGTGAATTCGTGTTTCTCGTTGCGAACCAAACCAAGCCACACCCACGCATCACAAAGTCATAAAGTTGAAAGCAACAATCAAACTACAAAGCTTCAAATCTTCAAATTTCAACACAGCGAACAACTTGATCGTTAATTTAGTAAAACAGTAATCTCAAATGAATATTCATAAGCAAAATATCAAACCAAACAAACATTTTTTTTTTCATTTTCCATGTGATTATATCAAATTCAATATTGTTATGATATAATGTAATATTGGGATATAACCCAAACAACCATACCGAACCAAATTAAATTGTAGATTTGGTTGTCTTCCCCAAATATTTTGTGCAAAACTGTCTCAGTGATGTTTAATAAACTACTATAATGGTTTAGTTTAAAAATTGAAATAAAAAAGAAACAAATTGTCGATCATCCCTCGTACACAGCAACTATCTGATTAAGGAATCGCGCTATTTCATTCAAAAGGAACTTAATCAAACAATGTGAAAGATGATTACAAATTTCTTACACCGATTATAAATGACGTAAACATTAAGATGTCGATTTTCCCTTGATAACTCCTTAATTACTCCTTAACTTCAATTTTATCTATATATATTTACATACACAATGTCAGAAGCTAGGATGTGAGGGTGGGGGAATTTAGGGGCATGGTAAGAACTCCCTAAAGATATGGGATGAGGTTTGGGATTCTAAAAATCAAGTTTGGCTAGCTATCTCAAATATTTCCCAAATATTAAATTCTCCATCACCCATTATATTCAAAGTCAATTACATTTATAGTAACCATAAAACAAAGTCAATGCCGTTCTCTTTGATTGTATATTTTGTTTTTCTATATGAAATCACACTTTTACTCTTTCTATTATTAATAATATTATCTTCATGACAAAAATGTATAAAGTTGAATTGAATTTGTCCCGGTCCACTAATATGATGTTAATGGTGATGAAAAAGGGACTACAAATATCTTCTTAGATCAAAGATAATATAAAATATTTCACCAATATTAAAAATTGAATCAAACCCTTATAGGTTAGGTATTGTTGACATGATATAAAGACTATAAAAAGCACATCCTTATAAATGAACCTTCTCATTTCTCATCCCTTCCCTTCTTGTACCATCCATATTCCATAGCCATCAACCTCAACACAAAAATGGCTTCAAAAACTTCATCAAAACTTATTCAGTTCTTGTCCCTCTCTTTGCTAGCTTGTTTTACTTCTCTTTCGCAGATTAGTGCACGAGACTTCCATCGTCATAATAAGACTTTGGATAACGATTGTAGCATAAATGGTATGTTTGTGTTTGGAAGCTCTCTAGTTGACAATGGGAACAACAATTTCCTCCAAAACTCATTGGCCAAAGCCAACTACTTGCCATATGGAATAGACTTCCCATTAGGCCCTTCAGGGAGGTTCACAAATGGGAAAAATGTTATTGACCTTCTTTGTGACCACCTCAACCTTCCTTTGATTCCACCATTTACAGACCCTTCAACCAAAGGAGACAAAATTGTTCATGGTGTCAACTATGCTTCTGGGGCTTCTGGAATTCTTGATGACACTGGCTTTGTTGCGGTAACTTGAGTATTTTTCATCACCAACATCTTTTGTTTCATTAACCTTTTTTCTATTTTGCTTCTTGCTCGAACTTAGTTGATATATTACTCATTGAGAATAAGTAATCTAAGCCAAACTTTGGCTTAGCCTAAGTCCGACCAATGAGGTGATGACACCTCATTAAATATTATTCATACCCACCCAAGTAAATTGGAGGGAGCGGAACGACCCGTCCGGACTCACCTAAAAGAATCTTCAGTTGTGCCACGAATTGTGATAGTAAAACAAAGAAATTTTTCTAATATTTGATTGTAACTACTTAGTTTAGGGCAATTAATACAACTACTTTACTATAATGATTAATTATCATGCTAAGAAAACCTACCTTCTTTCATGTTTTTCAATATACTCGCATACTTTCAAAATAATATATATACTCACATAATTCCCTTTTTTGTATGTGACATTCCACACACAAGCATAAACATATATATCATTAATAATTTGACAAACAAATGTGATAAATATATCAGCATGCACGTGTTTTAGTTGAGTTGATTAATATGACATTAAACAAAATGTTACGTATTTGAATCCCGACACCCCCGATTAACAAGCTTGCAAGCGTGTAAATGAAAACATCAACTATTATTAATATAAGTTTTTAGTTGACTTAATTCTTTGACCTTCTTTCTAAAAAATTTTGCATATTAGATAAAGTTAGCCACAACTTTTTAGAATGATGTTCATGGGTTACATGTTGATGTATTCAGGGAGAGGTGATAAATCTGAACCAGCAAATAAGGAACTTTGAAGAAGTAAGTTTGGGAGATCTAGAAAGGCAATTGGGAAGCAAAAGCAAGGAGTTAGTAGCCAACTACTTGTTTGTTTTGGGAACTGGTGGGAATGATTACTCATTCAACTACTTTCTGAGAGGACTCAACAACAATGTCAGTCTCCAAGTCTTCACTGCTAATCTCATATCAACACTCTCTGCCCAAATAAAGGTACCTCTGCAATCATGCTTTTTGGTCTCAATTGACCACACTTGCAAATCCAAAATATGCTTCCATTTTCTATACTAGTACTCTGGAAAATCAACAAGTGATTGACCCATAAAATTTAGTATATTTAGTATTAATAATTTGCTCCAACAATAATTTAAGATAATACTTCATTCCTATCAAAATAAGTGTTGTTACCTTTTCCATCTTTAGGAGGTTAATTATTTGTGCATGAATTGCCAATAATGTTCTTATAATAAGTTAATTAACATATATTAAGTTTGTTATAACATAATATTATAAAGATACAAGATTAAATATACTACACTAATTAACTTCTCTTCATTTTTTTTCTCAAAATATAAATAAAGACACTCAATTTAAAATGGGTGAAGTAATTGTTTTAGTATGATGATAGTATTGGAAAAGTAGCCACACAACAAAAAATAAGGATTATTAGGTGTTATTTTTAATTTGAGTATCAAAAATTTGTATTGATATTGTAAAATATGTCTATTTTTTCTCCTCTATTCTAAGCTAGTTAGTTTGACTCAAGTTTGTTACAATTGCGTCTCTATAAGTTAGAAGAAAAAATATAAAACATTAATTAACTTCTCCTCAAATTTTCTAAGAATGGAAAGCGACACTTATTTTGAGACAGAAAGAGTAGACCAAATAAGTTTGGATAGATCAAAGTGTTAAATACCATTCATGTTAATTTTTAAAAATATATTAAACATATACAATGATTTGGAGTTCCATATTAAAAAATCAACTTTGTTTTATTTATTTTTACAAAACAAATCAACTTTGTCAGTAGAGTTTGACTTTAAACATTATAATTAACTTATTCGCTAAATATATATTTATATGATACGAGACAACTTTGTTAGACTACAATTTGTCTAGCTTTACTAAACATTTGGATGTTTCATGTGACAAAGTAGTAAATATACAGATTCCATGTTAGATCATGCATTGAATACTTATTAATGTGTGGCCTAGTTTTGGTAGTTGCCAACATATAAATGGTGTCTCATGTACTTTGTTTTAGGTATAGAAAGTAAGGAAGGTAAGTAAGGTGTTATTTAACTTAGTTTTATCTATCAATCTACCGGCCACTATGCTCTAAAGAAAACTTTATTTTTGGTGCAAATATGAAATATATAGGCCTGCATTTAACTTTCCATAAATGGTGAGGCCATAATTTTGGGACTTAAATAGTGGTAGGCTCAACAAATGTTTCTGTCATTTTCAAAAGGTAACAACTCTAATTAGGTTTATGATTTTCCGCATATGGACGCAATTAGTCTCTGATTGTTTTAAAGTTAAATATAACCTCGACTTTTATATATGAACCTTAAATGATTACTTCCGTTGATTTTTTTCATTAAGCAGTTTGAAGTGGAATTTAAAATATTTATTTTTATACAATTATTTCCGTTGCTCATGTGAGTCATTTGATATACTTGGACCGCCACGTCAGCAAAATGATTGAAAAAAAAATAACTATTTAATATATATATGTTTCAAATTTCGCGTCAAACCACTTAAATAAGCCAACAGAAACTAACGATGAGATCAAGAGCAAACCTTATCAGACGCTTGCTCGAGATGACAAATGACTAAGAATGACTATATTGAATTCTTGTTTGACTGTTCATAAATTATTTTTGGTCAAATAAATTATGGACCATATTAGAGTTTTCATCTTTTCAAAACAAGATAATGCTCCTCAAAAGTGATCAATGTATACATATTGGCAAATCATTTACTATGTTTGGTACACGAATAATAAATTAAGATGTTTTGACTATCAATTTGTTGTCATCAGAAATTGTATGATTTGGGAGGCCGAAAGTTCGTGCTTTTGTCAGTGAACCCATTAGGATGCTATCCTATGGTTTTGGTCAGGCAACAAAGTAACACTGGATGCAATCAACCTCTAAACCAGGCAGCTCAGCTTTTCAATGCCAACTTGAGGACTCTCGTTGACACCTTAAAACAACAAATGTCCGGTTCCAATCTCGTTTTTGTCAACTCTTACGAGACTATCATTGAGATCATCACAGATCCTCTATCCAAAGGTATTTACATGATAACGCTTAATTATATTGTTTGTATATATGTCTGACCATGTCTGTCGTGGCCTTAAAAATCGCCTTCGTCAGTTCTAATATTGTTTCTCGACATTAACAATTCAATCTAGGTTTTGAGGATGCGGAGAAACCTTGTTGTGTAGTACCATCGCTGTCCGAAGGAGGGAATGGAAGTTTATGCAAAAGAGGAGGACAAACATGTACCGATAGGAACAGTCACGTGTTCTTCGACGGGTTACATCCAACAGAAGCTGTTAATGTTATCATTGCTACAAAGGCTTTCGCTTCTGACGACGTTGAACATGAAGTGTATCCCATGAACGTAAAACAACTTGTCCAACTCTAAGTAATCATCGATAAAACTCGGGTCTTGAAATTGCAAATATATGAAAAATTGTACTACTAATTAGACCCCATATAAGTGCTAGCTAGGCTTTTATGACATTTAAATCAATTTCTTCAAAATTGTCCAGTAGATAATTATGGCTAGGTAGTCTTGTCCAATGTTAGTAGTATTGTGCGATAGGTTTCGTTGATCAAACTTTGCTACAAAACACCTTAATTTAAAGATTACGAGATAAACAAGAGGTAGAGGAACAATCCTTACAATAGTCAAGTAGAGTGTGAAACTCTACAACTTTTGAAGGCATCCTATTGATCATATATGCAGCTATTAGGAAAACCTCATCTCACAATTATTTTGGTGTATTAGTAAAAAACATTTAATATATAGCCATTCTTAACAAATGTTTATTTTTTCTCTTGGAATATACAGTTTGACATACTACATCTTTGTAGGACAATGTTTGAAACATCTCAAAGCGCACTTGATCAGGCGCACGTACAAGTCCTACAAGACTTAAGCGTGAAGCGCAAATTTGGTCGAAGAGAATTGCTCTTTACAAACAATACAAGAAATTATTATTTTGATATATTTTCTTTATATATTCATATTAGTCGGACTTATGTATAATAAAACAACACCAACAATCATAATCTTGCAACATTAAGAAAATGAACATCATATTTCCAACTCTATTGACTTGAAAGCAAAACAAGTTAAAATGTATATCATAAAATAGTATCACTTTTTTCAGAAGAGATAAAAAAACATATAATTTTAACAGTCATGTATATATATGATGATCATCAGAAAGGGGTGAAATCATCATATGAGTCATAGTAAAATTGTTGGAAGCTCAAGCTATATTTAGTCTACAAATAAGGGAAATAGCTTCATGTAGTATCACTAATTTGAGTCTAACATGCAACCATCCATCCCTAATTGGTGGATTAACAAATTTTAACATCAGTGAAGAAGAATTATGGAAAATGAAAACCGCTAACCCCACACTACGCTCGAGAATAATTGCTTGTATGATAATGAGTAAGGAATACCCGTCTTTTTGCTAAACAGTATGTACTGAACTAGTAACTTATTATATACTTTTTTTATTTCTGAATGTCAACTAAGTGCCGTACCTAAATTTCTCCTAGTTGTTCAATCATTTGATAAATAAAGTCATTCTTCAAACAATGGAAGTAAACAGGTGTCTTGTCGTGTCATGTGAGCTAGCAAGGATGCATATAAAATACCATAATACCGTACAAGACATTAATATGCAAGCGCAAAAGTAAGGAAAATGGACACATTATATATATGTTGATAATGAAGAGTACCTCACTCCGCTATGGATCCGTGCTAAGAAGCTGGCACGGGCATGGCACCGCGTGAGACGAAAAGTAGGAGTTTAATTAACAGCTTAATTAAGTGCATGCTGTAGAGATCCAATGTCCAAACTGCGATGAAAGCCTTAAGAAGAATAGCATAATAAAGAGATACTGATTTCTGATGACAACAAGATAGAAAAGTTACCTGCATGTTATAGCATTGAAGCTTAGCCTTGTCTTGATTTGAATAAGAATTGGCTCTGGCATAACTGCGACACAAAAGAATCCAAGCCACTATGTATAGAATGTAAAGATAAATCGGATAGTAAACTGAATACTAGAATGACGAAAACTGAAGCCATTAAAGATTTATTGACAGTGATTGTCCCAACAGAAGCTTTACTCTTAGCCTTCTAAAAGAAATGAATAAATGAGTCTCTAAACCTTGAATATAACGATCATATGAATCGCACAGAAGGAATTCAATAGAAATTCATATCCTGAAGTGTCTATTTCGTGTAAGGGGTTGAATAGCGGCAAGAAAAATTTGAAGTTACAAAATCAGGATAGATGGTGCTAGCAATGTAGTATTTCAACAATTAAATCCCTCCATCGTGCTCACTTGAACTGTTGTGTCTTTGTGGTTTGGCCAACGGTATTGAATGGGTAAGGCGCTCTCTTCCACCGGGTTTAGAAGAGGCATTGCTGTACCAGATCATCCCAACAACAGCAATGATCATGCCTAGTACTACGTGCAGATTCAGACCCTCCCTTCCAAAGAAAAAGAACCCCAACACCAACACGAGAATGGTCTTCATATGGCCAAGTACTTGAAAAGACACCGCTGTGAATCTCCCGATGCAGATGAACTGGCTGAGGTTGGTCCCTACTGCAATCATGCACGAGATAATTATAAATATCTGCACGGATCAACAAATGTATGCGACAGTTAGTGGCCTTTATTAGAAATTAAAATATAAAGACTGAAAATTGTAATAACTGACAATTAAAACCCATTTGAGACATTGCTCACATGTATACATCGAGCTTATGAAGTCATATTATTAGCGAGATTTTCTTCAGGATTTCTAAATGGAAGTTTTATATTATGTCAAAGAAACGTTTTTTCTTTTATCAGCAATAGTACTTTTATGGATGATAACTTGATTTCCGAGGCAAAAAAGCAATAGTACATGCACTAGTAGAGCAAAGAAACGATCTGCCAAAAAGACAAGTGTTAATACAATCTGATGAAGCTAGGTCTATCATCAATAACGGTAATGCTGATTGCAATTCGCAACACGTAAAGATCTAGAATTGCGAGACAAGAAGGTTTACTGCATACCAGAGATACTATATTGTAGTTATACGCATCAACTCTTCTGTTTGTCAACCAATAATCGAAAAAGGGTCCTAATAATAGCAAAGTCGCAGCCTGAGCTGGAGCAGTATGTCCCAATAGGCTGAAAGAACTGAGTGAATACCTCCGCTGCAGAAGATGTACATACTGCACAAGTGCACATAGACAAGTTAACATGATGATACGGAAAATAATTGTTTACTGTGTTGAAAGAATTCGAGAGCCTAGTCTGATATTTGATCGTAATGACAAAAAGTAAAGTTTTGGGGTAGTTGTGGAATGTGAAACTTTAACTGAATTGGATACCATATAACATTTTGAATCCATATAGAGGCATGTCACTATATATGAGAATGTACATGTTCGGGGATGCACACATGTACCATGCCAAACAAGACAAATATTTACATGAACAACTCATTTAACGATCTTGTTATCTTTGGATAAACAACTTACATACTGTTGCAGGGAAGTGCTCCAGACTGCAACAAAAGCAGCAATGAAGCCTCTAGTATTTACACTCACATCGGTGACTGTGCAAATAGCAACGCCCAAGAGAACAACTGCTATGCTAAGCTTTGTGTCTCTTGAGTACCGAATCTTGTCAAACGTCATTTCCAATAAACACAGTACAGGAATGATACTCAGCTTAGCAATCTGAACAATGTGAAGTTTTAAGGAATTATTACAAATAAAATATAGAAAACCTATACCCAGAGTATATGCAGATTTACCTGATAAAACCCCACTGAATTCCACATTAAACTAACATTCATTCCAACAATAGAAAAGTTGGCGAAGAATACAAATTTGAGAAGCTCTTGGAAAGGTAATTGAGAGGGTTGAATGTATCCCAACCACTTGAGAACAGCCGTCATTAAAGTTGTGGTAGCAAAATGCAACCCTGTTAACGTAGTAGCTGCAGGAATTTATATAATTTTAACAAAAATACAATATCCAACAAGCTGAATAGTAAAGTGAATCAGGCAAATCAACTACTAATTATGGTTGCATACATTTAAGATCCTTAAGTATCATGATCAGCAGAAAAACCGTTCATGATAGGAGCAAATGAAAATAACCATCAAAACAAGAACAATTAAACAGAGTTATGCGTTTCTACATAAGTATCAGAAAGCAAGACTGAGAGGTTCAAGACCAAATTTAAAAACTATGCTGGTTTTGTTCCAACAAGTACAACCATTAGTTTCTCCCACTCTTGCAGATTGTTTAATCTTTTTCTTAATTTTCTATATAAACTTTCAATCTAGAGCCTCCATATATACAATATTGCAATTTGCATGACACCTTATCTTATTTTAGGAAGCGCAGTGCAAATGACTAAAGTTTTCATTCAAGCCTAATCTTGAAGTACAATTTTCAGTATAACAAAAACGTGATTAACTGCATTAAAGAGGACACCATGCTACTTTATTTAGAATATCAATAGAGTTATTGAGTCAAATTTCTTGAAAACATTGCTTTTCAATAGATGGGTACAGAGCATCATCTATGAAGCGCTGATCCGCCATTTTTGGTAATAAATCGTGCCGTATTGGCATGTCGGACTATAATGACTTAGCTTGATTGTTTAACTTTGAACAACGTTAATAATGGTCAGTATTCTGTAATGAATAATGATTCAACATGTTGAAAATGGAGTTGATTGCAACTTATCATATTGTGCTCAATTAGTAACAAAAACAAGCAGTGGCGGAGCTAGGGGTGGGCTGTAGTAGGCAACTGCCTATACCATCAACCAAAACTTCATTAAATATTAGGCGAATTCACAACTTTCATCATGAATATTTGAGTCCAATAGTATTATGATTTTCCTAATAAGATTGAGATCATAACTTATATGTTTGACTTAGTTTTTATCCTTATCCTACATCCTGGCTCTGCTACTGAAGACAAGTTGCAACTATTACGTAGTCCTAGCCTGAACGGATGGTTCACAGATAAACAAATGGGCCGCACAAAATGTTGGAAACAAAGGAAATTACCAAAGCTGAAGTCATATGAAGCCATTAAAGCTTTATTGACAATAATAATCCCTACAGAAGTGACAATATTGAACATCCATGCAGCTGCATCCACTGCTCCTTGCATGTCAGCCTTGCTCGATGGCGGCGCCATTTTCTTTCGTTCTTACGACCCTTCACATAAGATCTTTATCCATCGCATTACATAAACCTCAACAACTTTGGCTGTTCTTGCACACAAATTTGAACTCAAGACTTATAATATACAGTATATATATGATGTGAATATGAGATTGTAAACGTATCGTTAATAATCTTGGAAATTAATTAACTATATATGATATTATAGGAAATGCAATGCGCAGCAAATCTCATGTTTTCATGCTACAAAACTAATTACATATGTTTGTGATTGCATGAATAGTGAGTTTTGAGACGTACCAGAAATGTGGGTAGCGATTCCGATCACAACCCAACAACAAAACCATGAAATATGAAATTGATAGAAGACAAAAGGAGAAGGGGAATGGACGGAGTCGGCGGATGGCAAATGAATATCGAACCAACTCTTTGATTTGGTTTCACAAAGGAATCAAAAGGCAGTAGCTTTGGCTTACTTTTTAAGATTTGTTAGGTTTACTATGTCAGAAATGGGTAGCCATCTCATTAAAAATCATGTATCCAAACAGGTCGCTCCGCTCTCACTAATTAGCACAAGCCACATTATTTTTTTGCTCATATTATATTGTAATATACTAGTTTGAGTTTGGTGCGATATCTATAATATATTTATGTACATCTAAAATAAATAATAATGTTAGTTTTTTTGTTTTGTTTTTGAAAGACATGAAAAAATGAGATTACTTATTAATATGCTTCTTTGACTCGAGTTAGAGGGGACACGCTAGAATGTCTTGTCGTCTTAATCTTGTGACCTTTCAGATTTCGGAAATAAACTACGAGCACGCTGTTAAGTGGATACCTCACTACAAGAATTCTTACTTTTGGCGACAGCAAAAAATAAGCTTGTCGCCATGAGTTGGGCTTCGCATCAATGACTATTGGGCTGACATGGATAAAAGCCCAATGATAGTGAAAATTTG
>JAYMTF010005225.1:0-11902 GCA_036897485.1 Pelargonium nanum | reverse complement strand
AAAATTGAGTTGATTGCAGTTATTATTGTATGTAATTAGTTTTAAACTCCACTCAACCCCAAAACCGCATAGGTGAGGGGGCAACTAGCTAGTATATTAAGTGGATATTTCAACACTCCCCTACGTGTTGGTCCGATAACACAACAGGCCGAGCATGTGGACCAAAATTAAAAGGGAAATAACACAAACAGGCAACATATGCTCAAGATTAAACCATCTCTAATACCATGTCAAACTTAACCTTACCAAAAGTATAAGCTTAAAGGTGGAGGATCCAACTAGTAAATCAAATGCTCATTAACTTCACATTCTTTCACTATGGATACTTTGATCATTAGTAGCAATGAATGATAACTTGAATTTTAATTTGATGCGTGTTTTTTTATTTAACTTTGATATTAATAGAAACTAAAAGTTCATATAATTTATTACATCTGAAATATATAGTACCAAAACATATTATAGAAGTCGTGTTTATTTTAAGTGGTGAGTCATGCTCATATCGCGTCCCGTGTTTGTGTTCATGGTCAAGTTGGTGGTTCACAGTAGAGAATGGACGATAAATACAATTTCTTACAGTATGATTGTTCATTTTGTTTTTTTGTTTTACCTTGAACTATCAACTTTCATTACTGAGTAAATTTTGGGATCGGATTACAAGAAAGTAACGGAAACAAAAATATTCTAAATCCTAACCAATCAAACGTCCCAAGGAAATAATCTACCCAAATCGTAATAACATGCTCAAAATAAAACATGGAAATATCCATGACCTCCACCAAAGAATTTTGAAAAGAGAGTAAAAACTTTGTGTGACTGGGAGTTATCCAGTTCATCAAGCCGGGGGCACTAGGCAAGCCTTTTCTCCCAGCCTGTCCTACAAATGCCGAACAATGTCGGACTTTCCTCGATAACTGAATCAGACCGTAAAACTCGAGACGACCCCGCAACCTGATTCTACCACGGAAGCCGCCAGGGGCACTAGGCGAGTTGTTACCCAGTTCACCAAGCCCACCAGCACCACTCGCCGAACTAGACCCCATCCTATCACGGAAGCCACCTCGAACTCTCCCCGGACTGAATTCTACCATAGCCGCAATCTCACCTTCCGTTGCCTATGCCTTAATCACCACTTGCCGAACCCAACCCGCCAAAACGAAAGCAATCACTGCCGCCCTAGATACCCTGAAGGTATAACTCTCATACGAGAGACGAACCGCTCTGATTCGAAAGCCCTACCGTCGCCCAAGGAGCCGTGGCCGCCGCCACCGCTCTTGAAAGAGAGAGAAAAAACTTTAGGAGAGAGTTTCTCAGCTACAACTATGTTATTTTTACCAAGAAATGTTGGGTCAAGTGGTTAAAACCACTTTGGATTCCCTCTGAGGTCTCAAGTTTGAGCGTCCTTGTCGACGGTATGGGGTTGGATTTGTGGGGTGGGGTTTAGGGTGACGCTCCCAAAGGGAGTGAGAAACATTGTTTCTTCGAGTATGATGTCCCGTTGCTTATAAAAAAAAAAAAAAACTATGTTATCTTTTTGGGAGTTAAAATTATTCAATTTGTTTTTAATTAGTCTTTGCATTTGATTTGTTACAATTTAGTTTTAAAGTATAAGGAGAATATTCCAAAATAATCATGTACTATTATGTTTTTAATTAGTCATTGTGCTTTGATTTGTTTGGATTTAATCCTAAAGTAAAACAAAATTGTTTTAGCTTCAGTGGCCTTTGAAGCTAAACCTTCCTGAAATTATGAATTGTCATCTACAAAATGTACATGAGAAGGAGAACTTTCTGAATTTTTATAAATTCATGTAATTACACAGTAGTTGTAAGAAAATTTTCAGATGTAATGAAATAAATTTCTGGAAATTTAACAATTACAATACTGGCAGGTACAAAAAAATATTTTGGGACATTTAATGCCATTTTAACTTTCATTGACTTGTTCTAAAGTCTGTACACACTAACACACCCACATAGTATTCATGTGAAATTTCTTTTTGGCACCATAAAATGGATAACCTCTGTTATTTAGTATATTCACATAGATGATATATATGTACGAATACATATATGTAGCAGACTTTGTTCACATAGAAAAGCAGACTTTTGCATTATGCTTAAGCTACAAAGCATGAGATTTGAGAGGCCCTTGTAGTTGAATTTGGAGGTGAAGAGAGGTTGAGGCTGTAGCAATGAGCTTTTATGTTTGTGTTTGCAGCGAATATGAAGTTTAAGGAAAATGTGGAAGTCATGTACTAGGCACATCTTTTTTTTTGTTGGTTCAAACTAACGAAAATTTACAGTATTTTTACAAAATTAACGGAATTGCATTTTTGGAAATTGATGATGAGAATGTGTAGTTAAAATTGTATTGGTGATTTAAAAAAATAGTTGTAGGATCAACCATGATACGAGTGCATAGTTAGAGAATCAATGATAACTTTAACCCAAAATCAAATAATAACCAGCCACAGAGAGCCCTATTTCAAAATACAATAGTCTTTTATTGGGGTTAAAACTGTAACGAAACTCCATAAAATTCCTAACTTAATTGCAGTTAAAACTGCAGCTAAAAATCACTCAAGCGTATCAAAAGATCGTATATGATAAAATAGTCTTTTATGATACGACGCTTGATTTGGCCATTAAATTCATTTGGATTCTCCTATTTAAAAGATCGTATTTTGAATAAAATTATTTCAACGACACAATAAAATCATACATTTGTACAGTACTTTTACTATTAAAACAAAACAAAACACGCAACACCGATGCACAAGCTCACATGAAAAATTTGCTTTACAAAAGTGTGCTACTTGTGTATGTATTCGTGTGATATTTCCATTACCTCATAACATATATGATCTTGAGATAGATTTCATGGTGACTTGGTGAAACAAATTATAAAGAGGTCAATAATAGCATGATGATGTTCCAAATATTAATCCTGTGATTCTAAACTTTATATAACTGAACAGAACCAACTTGAAATCCATTAAAAAATTATTCTTGCAGATCTATACATAAAAAATCATCATCAATTCCAAGAAAACAATCTAAATGGAAGTAATATTTTATGAAATCGAAAGCGGATTGAAGTTCAAGATGCAAGTGAGCACTAGTGATACAATTCTGCAAATCAAGAACAACATTGAGCAACAGCAGTCCATACCCGTACCCTACCAGACCCTGAAGTTCAATGGTAAAATCTTCCGAGACGACAGCTTCATAAACCCGGCGCTCCACAGTTCCATCGAGATCGAAATTGACGAACCGGATCTCGAACCTGAACTTGAAGCCGAACCATATCTTGACGACGATGATGATGAGAGCAATAGTACTATTAGTGGTAGCTCAGACAAAAAAGAAGAGTTTTCTGATACGATCCTGGCTCCGCCACTGTCAGTGGATCCTTCGGGTGACCCGGAGGCTTTTGGGAAGTGGAGCAAGCAGTACCTCGAAAATATTATGGCAACGAATTCTCCTTCCGTGGTGCCTCCATTAATCGTGCCAAAGACGTTGTGTACCCGTTCAGGGCCTAAGAATAGAGCTACTTATTTGAGAAGTAACCTGTCAAGATCTGCGGAGAATCTTGAATCCAGGAGCCTGATGCCGCCACCGCTGCCAAGGTTGAATTCGGGTTGTGGGGATCAAAAGGAAGATGACAGTGATGGTGTTGTCACGAAACCGAAACCGAAACATGATCTTTGACAATTGATTTACAACTTAACTGCACTGAAAAGGGAGAAGGTGTCAAGTGCTCTAGGTTTAGAATGTAGAGTGGTTTGTGTTCAAACACTTAAAGCTTTCTACACTGTAAACTCTAATTGTTTCTTGATTTTGGATCAGAAACTTTAAAACGTGTTATTTTATCCACTTAGTAAAATTTATGAAATTTAAGTGTTGTTTGGTCAGCATCCTCGCAACAATCTTCAAACCATTATGTAGCACCTGAACGCGCACGAGAAGACAATCAACCAACGTTTGCCACATGGCATCACCTAAGCGCAGAAAACGCCCCGGATTGCGCTCACCCAATCAACGACTACCACGTGGTCGATTGAACCACCCTCAAACCCATTGTGAAGCACCAGAACGCGCTAAAGGAGATGGACAACAAGTGTCAAGCCTAAGGCGCACACGCCCCTCCGCGTCACACCAGAACGTCTTCTTGAGGTCAACCATTCACAAGTTGACGTGTGTCGGGGCTTAAGCACAGAAGAAGCTCTGTGACGCACCAGATCACGCTCTTTAAGGCCGGCCAATGAATGGTTAACATGTGGCAAGCCCATGACGCTCAAACTATCCCACGAAGCACCAGATCGCTCGCGAAGCCATGGCCAATAAGATCATGCCACGTGGCCTTGTTCAGGCGAGGCAAATGCTGCGCGAAGTACAGGATCACAGTCATACCTTCGACCAATCCGGGCATGACACGTGGCAGATTCAGAACGCGAGAAGCCACCTGCGTCACACCTGATTGAGCTCGAACCATCAGCCAGTCATATCTTGCCATGTATCCACGTACATTGAGCCTTCGTGCACATGGCAGGCTGTATCAGTTTCTTCTTCCACTCCAAGAATTGACTCATTCTGATCATGGATATGGATATTTCCAAAAGCTTTTGCTTGCCTGTTCTGGGCATTGTGATGAGAACTTTTGAGAGAATCGTTTCTGAAAAGTACCAAGAAAGAAAAAAGTAGTAAATTTGAATGGTGAATATCTGAAACATGGAACAATATGCAGCAAACTTGAATGTATGCAGGTAATCATACAATAAATTTGCGTGATTCTTCAAATCTCCCACACCTGAAGAAAACAGCTCCATTGCCAAAATAACAACACTTCCTGCAGGTATTCAACAGGTGATGAAGGGGATATACGTCCATTCAACAGTTCATCAAGTCCAGGAGAACATTTCCCATGCAAAAGCATCACAAAAGCACGAAGCTTTTTATACTTCTGCTAAAAGGATGGAAAACACAACAGATCTGTCTAGACATGCTGAAAATGACACGAAACATCAAATGCCCTTGGAAAACTTTACTGTGTTCTCAAAAACGGAATATAGTTCAGGTTCTCTAAAACGGAATATAGTTCAGGTCAAACATACAACAGGATATATGTATTAAACTGACAAGTTCAAGTAACAAAACTAAGGGTTCAACTGGAAAATAACATCAAACAAGGTTGAACAAAATTCATGGTCTAAGGCATGTTATATATACAAACTCAGGCTTCCAGTGCCAAAAATTTCATGTTTTGCTTATCTCAGGGCTCAATTGCAAAACTAATGTATAACTTACTTGCATAAAAGAAGCTTGCAAACTAAAACATAATTCAAGCAAGATAATCTGTTATAAGACAGCAAAAGTAAGAAGAACAGGGTATGCTAGAGAGAGAAATTACTAGGCTTCAAATGTTGTATCAGCTACAAATGCAGCAGCAGCAACAACAACATCAACAGCACCATAAGTATCCTGCGTCGCCAGTTCAAAACTAGAGATCTTGACTCCCAATTTGCTAACCTCTCACTGCAACACAAGGAAACCAGCTCCTAAAAGAGCAGCTAGTGGCCATTTCACATGTCAGTTCTGGTCAACCAGACAAGTACTGATATCTACTGTAGACCAAATCCTTCTGACTCAATATATGTACCTGTAACTTCTTTTTGTACTTTTTTATGAGACCTGGAGGGGGCAGACAAGGCTCGATGTTGTAGAGCCCTCGGCCATTTTCAGCCATTCAGTAACCTTCTTCAAGCTCTTTCCCAATCTACTTAGTAACAGAGCTCAGTAGAATTGCTAACAGAGCTTGTATTCAACGTTTATATATATGTCCGCATACAACATGCATCTACTTCATCTGCATCAAGACACGCACAGTTTATCTGCAAAAAAAAAAAAAAAAGCCAATAAAACATTAAGAGATTAATTCTAGATTAAATGGTAATGGTTGTTTCACGAGAACTAATTTCATATAACTCTCAGTTCTTTGACAGACAACAGTATGATTCAATTTCAATCAAATGAGCCATGAAGGTAAGTTCACTATATAAATGAAATTTTAATATACCGTGTTTCAAGCTGTACGGTTAGCCACCATTGAGGACATGACTGATCTTCAAATGTGATGATTCAAGAATCTACGTTGCACATTCAAGATGATATATATAATTATACACTAAATGTTATACTACACATGAATAACATTATCTTCGTTGATAGACGAGTGGGCACCTAGACTCAAACTTTCTTTCCTTTTATGACTTTCCACATCCTTCTCACTTTCTTCTGTCTAAAACCTGCCATTTTGCGCTCTTTCCATGTCCGATACTGTTGTCTAACCTTGAACCAGGCCGGATAATCCTTCCCCTTCTTACACTCAACAAAATCTGCTAAATCATCAAAGTCACGTGACTTATGGGAGTTGCCTGCTATACAGTTTAGGAAAATCTCTCCATTGCAGGCTGTATCAGTTTCCTCTTCCACTCCAAGAATTGACTCATTCTGATCCTGGATGTGGATATTTCCAGAAGCTTTTGCTTGCCTGTTCCGGGCATTTTGATGAGAGCTTTTGATAGAATTGTTGCTGAGAAGTACCAAGAAAGAAGAAAATATTAAATTTGAATGGCGATTATCTGAAACATGGAACAATATGCAGCAAACTTGAATGTCAACAATATACGCAAGTATTCAACAGGTGATGAAGGGGATAAGCAAGTCCATTTAATATTTCATCAAGTCCAGGAGAACATTTCTCTTGTAAAAGCATCACAAAAGAACGAAGCTTTCATCCTTCTGCTAAAAGGATGGGAAACACAACAAATCTCTCTACGCATGCTGAAAATGTCATGAAACATCAAATGCCCTAGGGAAACTTTACGGTGCTCTCTTGAACACAATATAGTTCAGGTCAAATATACAACAGAAAATCTGTATCAAAATATCAAACTGACAAGTTCAAGTTACATAACTAAGGGTTCAATGCAAGATACTCGGTTATAAGACAGCAAAAGTAACAAGCACAGGTGTCATGTAATGTTTCTAAGAAAAAAACAAGGAAATTATATATACCTCAAATGTACTCTCTGAATCCTTTGAAAGTTCAAAGCAACTTTTCGAGTAGACTTGCTATTTGACTGAGCCTGCGATTTTCAACAACAGTTTAAATGCATGGGATATATAAACAAATCAAACTTCCAAAAGGTGATAATGCCATGTTTATTTCACACAAAAAGAAATGCATTTTTTTTTACAATTCTAATATCTTTCCAGCATTTTTTTGAGTGGGATAAATTCAAACCTGGGAGCAAAACTTTTAGCATGGAGAAGAAGAATGAGAACCAAACCCGGAATTGGGCTGGAAGGTATTTTCCATGCTTTTAGACAATGTGATATAGATGCTTTAACAACCAATGGTTCAATAAAAGTCAAACCGAATCCTATCCAACAGAATCCACTTAGCATAAAAAAAAATTCATAGCGATAATTATGAATCATCTTGCAAAACATTTACACCTTATAATCTTTCCCAAGTTGCAATAAAAGAACTTTCAAGCTATTGCTACTAAAGTGTGTTTATATTTATCTTTATTCTAACCTTTATTTAAATTTAATTGATAACAGACATTACTGTTATTCTTATTATGTTTATTGCTCTTTATTTATATGTCTTGTTCTAAGTTCCTGACCTACATAAGGTAACCAATTAGAATGATATTTCACCACTAAACATGAAAACGTTTTTCTCAAAGAAATAAAGCACTTGCACTGAAATGCCCAGTATAGACAAATAAATACTTCCTACATTAAATTTCTAGTAAAACCAAAATGAAGAACACGGGAAAATGTGCATTTTTTCAAAAGCAATAATCTGGAAAAGACATTTCTTCGAGGCAATCCATTAAAATGAAATGAAAAAATAGCCCATAGAAGATATAAAACTCACCTCACGGACTTGAACAGAAGATAATTTACGCAAACAGAATTCTGATCGAGAATCAAGAACCGGCTTCAGCATAGCAAAATCACCCTCTACAAGGCTTAATAGATTCAACAGTGTCATTATCATAAATACACAGTTCTTTACTAAGAAATCAGGCCCACGAACAAAACTTAGTGATAGCAAGCCTGAAAAATGCATAAGAATCCACTTGAATTCCTTATGCTTCATTGGTTGACTTTTCATCACATCACATAAGAACTCCTGAATTGGTAGAAAGACTTTGAAGTCTTGGAAACAGCGAACAATATCCAATATGAATTCATAATCCTTACATGTAGTGGAACCTTTCAAGGTTTTCGGACAACCCAAATTCCTGATGCGCCTCGTACACCAAACTGCTTGTAATAATGAACCACCCATTAACTTCAATATAGAAGCAAGAAGACATGTATCTTGGGGACTTGTATCGCAATTTGTGGACATTTCAGCATCATTAACATCATCATCGGATGCTCCGCGTATTATGCAGCCTAGGATTGACAAAATCTTATCTTTGCATGGGTCATCAAGAACATGGTGGTACTCCTCCATACATGCATTAGATTCAGCCACCAACTCCGATTTCATTCTAAAGAACTTGTAGCATAAATCGGAGTCCAAAAGGTCATTTGATTTAGTAACTAAATAATTAATGTTATCCCTTGTGTCTTCTTGAACATAATACTCAAAGGACAGCTGACAATTTCTGCCGAGTGACTTGACAAAGGAACAATTAGCATCCAAAGGAGGGCCATTAATATGCATTCCAGACATGTGTCTGGTGTACAAGATGACAGACTTTTCAAATGCTGTCATGTACAAGCTCACAAGACTAATATCCGGTCTAAAACTCTCAAAAGACATGTCACCATTAATGACTTCAGAAACCAATAAAATTAAATGTGTCTGGAATAGTTTTGGTGCGGAAAGAATAATAGGGTCTAGAAGTAATGATAAGGCTGCTGTCAAGCTCAATTCAGGAACTCTAAAACCTTTTCCATGCTGCCAAAACAAACTGTTGAGGAACAAATCTTCAAATGCTTGCTCACCCGAAAAGTAAAGAATAAAATGACAAGAAATCACCTCTAGTACACTTCCAATATCACCAGGACCGAAGTGGCATGCAAAGAGCACCTTGCTGGTGTGAGAAGTAGAATCAACTAGCATTAGGTATTCTCTCAATGATTTATGCATCAGAAGCTCATCTGCAAAAACCTAACCATAATATTCCCATATTAAACTACGCACAGCTTTTCTGAAACTAGAAAAGGCTCTACATTGGGAAAGAAACAACAGCAACAAAGATTTGAAGGTGGAAATAGTCAGAGGAAGAAATCCCTAGACTAAGGGTACCATAGATTCAAATTAGATAATAAAAACAGTCCAACTATTTCTGTTGTTTGCCACGTTGTGAAGTAAATCCTTTCGTAGAGCAGAACGTGAAATCATGATAATTAACTTAGTGTCAGTGAGTTGTAGATATTCAAGGGTCATCTGTACAAGCAATACACATGACAAAGCAGAGCATAATTTTTCTTAATGCATGCCTTATCGTGTTTCTAAAGTCTAAACCCTCCAAGGCAACATTTTTGTTAAATGTTAAGCTTGCATATTTGAAAAAATAGAAAGAAAACTGCTATTCATAGAAGATGCTAAATTGGACAAACACAAAAGAGTTGAGAAAGGGTATGACAGAAAAGCTCTAACAATAAAATTCTGATCTATAAATATTTACAACTAACAGCATTTTCACAAGACAGGAAAGATAGTTTCAATCATTCTAGAAAGTTTACCTCAAGAAGAGTGCATATAGATAGAGAAGCTGACTTCTTTCTTAAGCAGATGGAAATTGTCTCATTTCTTCCTGTCATAGTTAAAGACAAAATTCTGCTGAGCATGGAAAGAAGAACTTGGCACTTCTTCAACAGAAGAGTTTGGTCAGACTCAAACAAGGTCAACATAACCATGCAACACCTCAAAAGCAATGTTAGTTCTTCCATGTCAGTCGACAAATCTAAATGGAAGGAAGTTTTTCCATCATATTGAGTCACAGGAATACCAAGTACAGCAGAGCAATAACAACCAAACTTTTTATCAAGTTCCTTGAAGAAGAAATCAGAGATCTTAAGCAAATCTGTATATCCCACTTCAAATCTATCTTGATTGAACTCCATATCGAAGTAGTTCAAAGAGGCTCCGTCTTCAGAGAAACAAATTGGCATCTTCAAAGACAATTGGCTCAGTAGGCAATACAGACTTTTCATAAGCGGCAGTTTTAGTCCCTGAAATAAAGAAAAATGAATTTAATTTTTCAGTGAAAAGAATGTAAAGCTTCAGGAATTGATAAGCAAAATGACAAGTGGAGTAATAAGTGCTTTTTTTATAAGAGAATTCAATAGTATACGCTATAGGCTGAAAATGCATAGAAGCCGCCCATAAGCCAAATAGAGCTTCTGTGACACCCAAACTTCATTTTACACACTAACTTACTGAACAATCCTCAAGTCTAATACTATAATAACAACAGAAACCCCCTAACAAATCAAAGGCATTTCATTTCAGAAGCAAATGGACCCTAAATCAATCGCGCAAGCATATAAGTTCTGTAAAACCCTAAATCCCCATTATGGATCATTAAAATCTTGACACACTGAAAAGGTCACTCATTTCTGATTACCTCCACACACAAAAACCACCTCACAAAATTACATAAACTAGCCCTTAAAATCAGAGACAGCCCATATAACATTATATATATAATTAGTCTACCGGATCAACAAAAAGTTTGAACTTGCAACCAGCCACAGTTACAATCTCTCTTTATTTTAATTTTCTTTCCAAATTACATGGCATCTAGGTTCGAAATTTACAGTTACATTGGAAAACTCTAAATCGGATATCATATTAACTAACCAAGTGACTCAATTAAAAACTTTTTTTCTTTAATAAGACTCAATTCAAAACTTAAATTGATACTTGAACACACAATTATAGTTTTCATAGTGTAACACGTATATACATTCATATAAGATGAGTATTGAAGATACCTCAGAATCAGAAGAACCAAACGCAGAAATTAGGGTTTGAAAGATGTGGAAACGGCAAGGAGGTCGGGTCCGGCCGGTGAAGGTGGAGCTCGATCTAGAGCTAGACTTCTTCTTCCTCTGATTCCGTGTATTGGAGCCCATCACAGAAGCTAAGGGCTATGAGTTCGAATTTCGGAAGATTTGATGTGGCGGGAACGGGACGAACTCGACCTCTGTTAACAAATAGGAGAATGTTACCTGCAAGCTGCTTACCCGGGCCCGTGCCTGCTGCCGTATCCCGTCGATGGTCGCCGCGCCGTCGTCCGGCGATGGTCGCCGAGCTGTGTTGCTGTGCGGTGCGGTGTCGACGTGAAGTGAGAAGACGATGCGAAGAACAGACAGCCCTAGTCAACAAAGGTCAAGGCTCAAGACCTCATTTTTGTTCAAAGTTACCCAAATAACCTTCATTCTCTGTTAATACTTTGTTTAGATGTAGGGATACTTAAGTAACTACACAGTATAATATAGTAATTTTAGTACAGTAAATTTTGGGCCCGTCATACCAGACCTGGTCTGAGTGTGGTTGGGTCGGTCCAATTTTCCGGGTTAAAAATGAACGGTTTCCATTTGGCTACAAATCAGTTTCTAATTTTTTAAAATTGTTTCAAAATGGACTTCTAAGTATTCAACGCCTTAGACAATGTTTGGTACGCAGGAATGGGCTGTAATGGAATGAACATTCTACCTTTTTTATTCCTTTTCATATGTTTGGTAGAAACATGAATAGCTAGAAAACTCATTCCCCAAAGAAAGCCCATTCTACCTTTTCCACGAAAACTCATTCCTCATGAAAACCTATGTAATGGTTATTCTAGGTTATCCTAGAA
>JAYMTF010005224.1:0-11903 GCA_036897485.1 Pelargonium nanum | reverse complement strand
CGGATTTCCAGTTATTAATAAGATAAACATACCCCTTCAAAAAAAAAAAAAAAAACAGACATATGTACTCTTATTTAGGTAAAGTGGTATAGAAATAATTACGGATATGTTGAATTAGAAAATACAATATTCTCACTTTGTCATTAGCAATTTTTTTTGCTTATTTAATAATCTAATAATTTTAATTTCTTAATTCAAGTGAATAAAGTGTACCGATGAATTAAATTGACTCATGCATATATGTACTTCAAGCTTAATTTTTAAGCATGTGAGAATTTATTTAAAAAAATCATCAAATTTTGATATATTTAGACACATTGAATAGAATTAGAGACAAAATTGGTTCATAATTATTCAGCTAAGTCTACGTTTAAATTTATTTAAATTATATGTAAGTTGGCACATATAATTTTTTTATTTTTATTGTAGTCTCATATTTTTGACGTAACAACAGCTCAAATCAATTGTTTTTTTTATAAATAAAACAGAGCCCCCTAGGGGGTGACGCAATGGTTAAGACACACATCTTCATGTAAGAAATCGTGGGTTCAAATCTTATTGCGTCGGATGGGGTGGGGTTTGAGTTAAAAGGGGAGAGCTACCCCTTCTGTAGCTCAAATTTTAAAAAAATGTGTACCAAAAAATGTGTCTTCATTATAAAAAAAAACAGCTCAAACCAATTTAATGTGCATAAATTATTTTAAGACTAAAAGAATATATTAAAACCATGTATCATATCTGTACTGAGGTTATGGGCATTAATTAATGCGGTATTTAATTTGTTAGGACTAAGTGTGGCTTAGTGTATACAGTTAAGTCAAAATTTAGCATTGCGACGGCTGACATAAGTATGGGCGGTCTCTAGATGGCAGGCTTCAATTTTGATGGATTTTCTAGAACATTTCCTTTTATAACGTGAATTTTAATATCATAGAATGCTATTTCTTTTAATGAATCATAGAATGCTATTTAAAACGTGAGAATTAATTGCCGGCTATGAAATTGGATGCAGGATAAAGTTGGCAATCATTGCATGTCATGTTTGTGTAGTATTAAAGGTGAAATGTATGTTATATGAACTAACATAACTACTACTCCATCCGTCCAAAAATGAGTGTACTGTTTTTATTTTTTTCAAAAAATTAAGGATTACCAAATTATTTAATGTGTTTTCAATATTACCCCCACTTTTCCCTCTACACCCCATGTGCAGCCCATGTGCAGTGCATAAGTGATAAGGGTAATATGGGAAAAACAATAATATAATAACTTAAAAATAGAAACAAGACACTTATTTTGGGACAATAAATTTAGACAAACAGGACACTCATTTTGGAACGGAGGGAGTATATGTTTAGTAATTGTGTTCAAATATCATATATGAATAATTCTGATCAATTGTATGTTAGATGATGATTCCATCTTAGAACCCCTTGAGACGCTAGAATTTTTAAGATTGTCGGGAGACCAAGTAGAGGAGGTAGCTACGTATCATGCTAAAAGTCTTCATGTATACTTACTTATTGGTGTAATATGGTGGTGTAGGAGGTTACTCATTAGACGTGCCTCGTCTAAAGGTTTTGGGGGTCAGAATATGCTGACAGTTCTAGAGACTTGACAATTTGGTGTCTCAAGACTTAACTTGCGTCGTAGTGGTGCATGACCTTGGAAGTCTTATAGGCATGCATTCAAGGTTGTGCGTGCCTGCATGTAGGTTTGTGAGACTTATGAGTCTCATGTGTAGCATCGCAGAGGAGTCGGAGGTGCATGAGGAGGTCTCTTGACAAGTGCACGTAAAAATAAGACCCTATGAAAGGGTTCAAGAGACGATGGAATGCTCCCGAAGCGGTACGAGTAATAATGAAGTCTCATGAGAAATTTGAGAGATGTTAAAGGGGTCCCAAAAGGTCCGTGAGTCAACCAAGGGTAGGGGCGTGAGATCGGCCCCTTTCGAATAGTTGCGGCTTATAAGGGGGTTGCGTGCAACAAGAGTCTCTAACTCTCTATATGACACTTTTTTAGGGGATCTAAGAGGCGGCGTGAGTGAGCGACATTTATGTTATTTGGGTAAATCCTGAGGAGTGGTACTAGGTTTCGAAAATGTCACAAATACGTATGTAAAAGGTCACTTAGATATGGACCAATATGCATGATCATGTGTGACACATATCACTTGAGCCAGACATGTAACGAAGTTTGGTTAGTGGGCTGAGCGGGAAGGATTCCGTGCACATTGTGATCTCGTAGTTGGACCAAGTTAGTGGTGAGTCCACCCGCTGACTTGGGCCGAGTCTCTAGGTGGACTCAATTGACTCATGAGTTAGTATTGGGCGCTAATTTGGTGCATTACAAAAGCAAGATGGATTTGTGCGCTCGCCATGTGTAACGAACCACTGGCTCGAAAGGAAAAGATTCTATGTTTGTGAGCATTTATTAGTCTAACCAAGGGGCGAGTTGGAGGTGAGTCCACCCATTAACAAAATACGATTCACTATGTGGACTCAGTGGGTTCACAAGGTGAATTTGGTGTGATCGTGTACATAAAACTTTGTTGCAACCTCCATGTGGCCGAATAAGAGCAGAGCCTCGTGTGGGCTGAAATCCTGTGTAGACGAAGTTGGTGAGGTCGTCTTTTGGATCGAATCCACCCGATGACTAGCCCAACTCAACGACCGTGTGGGTGTGAAGCTAGATGTAACTGGTGAATAGTGAATTCGTGCCGCGTGGCAAGCAACGAGTGGTCAGAGTGATGAGAAGAGAGCCACGTAGCAAGTGACTGGCAGCCAAGTGGGCTTCGAAACATATAGCATTACTCCAAAATTTATTGGATGAGATTTAGAGTTACAAAAAAATGGTTACCTCATATTGTCAAATTATCCATATCTCTAAACTCTCTTTCTATCGGCCCACAGATCCGGGCCCATTAATTCTCTGCCACTCTCTTCTCTTCTATTGTGTTGTGGCTCACTCTGTACCAGTCACCTTCCGGGCCCACCGTCACTCATTCTAAACCAGAAAACATGGATAGCAGATAGAGACCACAGACACCATACTCCGATCCTTCTTTTTCCTCCATCTCCGCTTACAATCTCCGATCTCTCTCACGCTTCCGTACCATACATTGCCTTCGGCGACACTGTACGGACCTGATCGCTGGCCAGAACCTGCTAGGTCCATAGCTGTTTGGAGCTCCATTTCTCGATTCTTCATTTCTTTACTCCTCTTTTTTGCTTCAGCGCCAGTTCTCACCTGCCGCCGGCGTAGTGTGATCGGCCCTCCAGCCACTACCAGCTTGCTGGTGCTCACTTCCTATCAATATTGTGAGTGTGTTAACTTGAATGTGCAATTGCAAAATGATCTGTGAATTTGCGGTAGTTGAGGTGGTATCTGAATTGTTTTAGAATTTGAATTGCGATAATTAGTACTCAGTGTCATGTTTTTCCACCTAGTATGTATTCAATTTGGTGAAGTCAAGGTGAAAGAAACATGTTCTAGTAATAGTAGTGAGGTTACTTGAATGGCGATGATGATTGAAGCATGTTTTTAGTTTTGATGTTCTTCTAAAATGCTTGTTACGGTTATTGCATGCTGAGATTTACATTGAGTTTGTCTGGGAGTATCAAAATCAGGGCCTGCGGTTTCATTTATCATTGTGATCTATTATGTACTCTCTCCATCCCAAAATGAGTGTCCATTTTCCATTTTGGTTAGTTAGTTCTGAATGAATTGCCAACAATATCACTAGGATAAGTTAGTTAGAGCCCATTCAGTTCGCTACAACGGGAGAACATGAGGGTATAAGGGAGCAAATCTAACACTAAATGACTCATCCTAGGATGGAGGGAGGAAGTAATAGGATTCGAGTTATTCGAGTTATGCGAGTCTTTGTTGGATTCTCAAAGTTTGGTTATCATTTGAAATGTAGCGATTTTGTTTCTTTTGTTTTGGCCTTTTTCCATTAAAAGACACATTGGGATTTTCAATTTATTGTCTCCGTAAAAAGATGGAAGTGTGGTGATCATTTGTTTCCTTGAAATGGACTTGTTTGTCAGCATTTTTTAATGCTTTGATGGGAATTATAATTGTCCAATTAATGTGGCGCTCTTTTGATGTAGTGAAGAGTTACCTGATGATGGTGACTCAAAGTGTGTTTTGCAGTGCCAGTTCTAGTAGCTTCTGCAGCAGCAGCATGATCAATAGCTATAATTATCATTATAACATCCAAAATTGGATACCAATTGCGTCTTCATTACCATCTGTATCATCCACTCGATTCATTGTGTCTTCAGAATTCCTAGGGGTCGTTTCACTCCCAAACCCTAAGATTAACCAATGGAGCACTGATTGTGCTCGCATTCGCTTCCAATTGATTGTTCCAAGGTCCACTGCTGACGACAAGAACAACAATAATGATGTTGATACCAAGAAGAATGATGAAAATGAAGTTGTAAAGACACCGCAACAGCAGCAGCAAGCTAAGCCATCCGCTTCGAAGATGAGTTTGGACGATGTGAACCCAGTGGGATTGGGTCGGAAATCACGTCAAATATTCGATGAAGTGTGGAGGAAATTCTCAGGATTGGGACAAATTTCCAGGACCACTCGCACTGATGATGAAGCCCTCGATGCCTTATTCATAAGGGAGGGTCCCATGTGTGAATTTGCCATCCCTGGGGCTCAAAACACCACTGTCCTCGTTGTTGGTGCCACCAGTCGAATTGGCCGCATTGTTGTCCGCAAGCTCATGCTCAGAGGGTACACTGTCAAGGTATTAATCAGCTATCTATCTACTTTCAGTTAAATATTTGCATGCATGTCAATCCTAAAATTAAGTAGGAAACTGCTTCTATGCAATTCATATCGCTTCCTTGTTCACATTATGGTTTTTAAGACTTCTTGAGGTTGAAGCAATTCAACTATTGGAAATTGCTCTTTAGCAATTTGAGCCTACTTTGGGACCTTCAGAATGTGAATGTATATGTATGAACTCGATTTGTTCTTCTTCTTGTTCCATTAGGCTCTTGTAAGGAAAGCAGACCAGGAAGTGGTGGATATGCTTCCAAGGTCAGTGGACATAGTGATTGGAGATGTGGGTGAACCCTCCAGCGTTCAGTCTGCTGTGGAAGGTTGCAACAAAATTATCTACTGTGCTGCTGCTCGCTCTTCTATTACTGCGGATCTCTACAGAGTTGATAATCGAGGGGTTTACAACGTCACCAAAGCACTACAGGTCTTTACTCCTTCTGCTTGTGTTGAATTTGACTTATTTCTCTCCCTAGGTCATGTGGTGATGATTTGAAAAAAACCATAGTAATGGTTTAAAAATTTCATGTGATGGTGCATTAAAGCTTGTTCGATAAACTTCTCGGGAAAATTTATGCTATAATAATATTGCAGGACTACAACAATAAATTAGCACAACTACGAGCAGGGAAAAGCAGCAAAAGCAAGCTTACAATCACAAAGTTCAAAACTGCAGCTTCGTTAAAAGGCTGGGAAGTGCGCCAAGGAACATACTTTCGGGATGCTAGTGCTGCTGCTAGGTCTGATGGCGAAATGGATGCTACTTTTAAGTTTACAGAGACTGGTGAGGCTGTTTTTTCAGGTAAACTTTTGCAGCATCTGGTAATCCGTAACATTTTGTTAGAGGCCTTTAAGTTATCAATGCTCAAATCACCATCAAGTATGCGACTATGACAGGAACAAAGGAGTCTGTATGCTCATCTTCCCCCTTTGACATTGTTTTTATATTCTATTGTAGGGTACGTTTTCACAAGAGGAGGGTATGTTGAACTGTCGAAAAAACTTTCCCTTTCGTTGGGTAACACTCTTGACAGGTATTGAATGACTACATTACCAATGTGTTAAATTTTAGTATTGGGCTACATACAAAGGCTTGTGCTTCCACTACTAAAAAGTCAACCTTATTTGTAGTGTTCCACTTGCACCCTTATATATAGCTCTTTCTTTCATATTTAATCCATTTGGGACTTATTTCATCACCACTCTCACCACAATATAACATTGTTTTTATAATGAGCTAGTGAATGATTGATTTTCCATTTCTTAATAGTCTGAGCTCCCGAATGCAATGACATTTCATGTTTCCCATAATTGACTGTCCAATGGTTAGGTATGAAGGTTTAGTTCTTTCTGTTGGTGGGAATGGAAGATCTTATGTTTTAATTCTTGAAACTGGTCCCCCAGCTGATGCAACTCAAAGCAAACAGTATTTTGCAAGAATTAACACAAAAGCAGGATTTTGTAGGGTGAGTACTTTCATTTGTATTAAGTACCTTATATCTCCCATTGCCTCTAATCAATTTTCCAGTCATTTTTAAAGGCAAAATAAAATTTTCTATATTTCTCCTGTCTTCTTCTTTTTCAGGTCAGAGTACCATTTTCGTCCTTCCGTCCAGTGAAACCAGATGATCCACCACTAGACCCATTCTTAGTGCACACGCTTACAATACGTTTTGAGCCCAAAAGACAGGTTTTTATCATTACCAACTGTTTCTGTTATAAAACTAAGTTACGTACACCCATATTATTTTAAAAAAAAGGATTAATTAATTATGTACACTTAATGTAAGGAAGGAGTTTTTGACATAGTACACTGCTGAATATGGAATTGTTAGTATGTAAGTTATTTTCTCAACATATACAGTAATATTTCTAGAAGTTATTTCATCTTTGGTTATTATTCCAACTTCATATGACTACCTAATTTGTCCAAAGATAAAATCATTTCAAGTGTAACCTAAGCTATACTATTTATAATTATATCAATATCGTATGTTGTCTTCTCTTGATGGAGGACTTTTATCAATACAGTTAAGAACTGTTCCTTCTAACATTCTTAAAGTAACTCTTGTCTTGAATTGATTATGTTACTTGTGTTCATCTCTCCTGATTCATATGAAATTTGTGCTCCAGAAAACTGTTGAAGGATCTACAAAAACGAATAAAGCTCAAGACTTGAGAAGCTTTAAGTTGATATTGGAATTTATAAAAGCTTTGCCCGTAAGCATTTTTCTACTTTCTTGTGAATAGTTTTTAAAGAAGTTTTTCTTTTAGTCTGTTAGGATTTATCATTGAGTATCCATATAATTATTAGTGGTTTGGGAGGGTGCAGAGAATATGTGTTACTTTCTCGCTTGCAAACTTTCTTTATATCTGCTGATTATATTTATTCGTCCTGATATACGTTCAAGACTGGCCAAGAAACAGATTTTGTCTTAGTTTCATGCACCGGATCAGGGTTAGACCCTAGCAGAAGGGAGCAGGTTCTAAAAGCTAAAAGGGTAAGCCCTTTTTTCCAGTTAATATCTTTTCATCTACTACATCCTTTTAGTTTCTTTCTTAAGTATACTTGCAAAAGGAATGACTTTATGTTATCAATATCGCTTCAGGCTGGCGAAGAATCATTAAGAAAATCTGGCCTTGGGTACACAATAATTCGCCCTGGTCCCCTGAAGGTAAAATTGTTACACTAGTTACTGAGTTTGTGAGATTGATATCCAGAGGCAAATCTACAATGTAATATTGTATACGTCTGGTATAATGAAATGGAAGTTTATCGCCTATGGATATCTGTTTAGAAGGTTGTGTTTCTGCGATGGACATTCAATTAAATACTTGGGGAAAACATACCTATATAGTTAAATACTGATTTTCTGCAGGAAGAGCCCGGAGGACAACGAGCCCTCATATTTGATCAAGGAAATAGGATTTCCCAGGTAAGTAAGATACATCCTTGTATCCCATAATGCTTGTTTCGACTTGTAATGTGACCAACCATTGCTCAATATAGGGCATCAGCTGTGCCGATGTGGCTGATATCTGCGTGAAAGCATTGCACGATTCAACTGCAAGAAACAAGAGCTTCGATGTAAGTACCTCTCTCTGTGATTTTCTTATTAGTACCTAGTGAAAATGGACTGAACTAACTTGGTTATGACCAGGTATGTTATGAATACGTGTCGGAGGACGGAAATGAACTCTATGAACTGGTACTGAATATTATTAGCATTTCGTGTCGCAATCTTAGTTTCTTAATTACTGAGCGGATTAGGTTAACAACTAGTATATGGTTTTCTACTTTGCAGGTGGCACACTTGCCGGATAAAGCAAATAACTATTTGACACCAGCACTGTCTATGCTGGAGAAGAATACTTGATCACCCTGGTTTAATGTATATTTTTGAAAAGAGTTATATTATGTAAAGATGCAGAGGCTGTTGTAATGTTGATTCCTGTAAAGATAAATTTGTAAAGTTACGGATAAAACAAACTGGCATGCAATTATTTTTGCTCACTCCGGTCGATAACAATTTTTGTTGTAGGGTGAATATGATTCGTGGTCATGAAGTATAAGCCTATTCAATAATTTTTTAGGGGGAAGATCTGTTTTGCTACCAAATTCATGATATTTTTGGGAAGGTATTGACGCATGCATTTTAAATACATGTGTTTTACGTGAGTTTGGAACGCTTACAGGCATCTATTACTAGTTAGCAACAGAATTGTGGGGAAGATGCAAACTTTCGTAGGTAAGTTGAAAAGGATACAACAATAGATAAGCCACTAATGAGACTACGACATCTCGTTAAAATTCTATATTTGGTGTGTTGCTCGCTCACACAAAATTATAGGTTGAAACTCAACCTAGACAAAAAAAGAAGAAAAATAGACAGACACCCACATATTTTTTGAAACGAATTTGATTCTTGTGAACCCACAGTACTTTCGGTCCTAATTATACACTCGATTTTAAGTGAACTTTGAGAGGTACATCGTCATCGAGCAAAGAATTCACCTCTTCTTCTTCTCCTTTTTCACTATAAAACAGTTTTGGTGCATAGGACCATAATTTTTTTTGTACTAGTGTAGTTGGTTTCGTGCTAAAAGCAAGGAAGGATACTCCATCCAATGCAAAATCAACAAGAATCATAATCATACAAAATTATTTTCTACTAAAAAGTTAAATTTGCAAGTTAAAATATACCAATTTCATATTTATACTCAGTTCTTGTGTGTTCTGATAAAAACTCATCGTGTAAAATAAAAATTCATTTGATGCAAAGCAAACACAAGTCTCACAATATTGCACGTTGTGATATATGAAATTTGAATTGAATAATGAAAAGCAAGGGCAGTGCAGTTGATTGAAACGAGAGAGTTGAAAAAGAGAACAAGAGGAAAAGGTTAGTCAGAGATGATGCAGTTGAAAGCAAAATGTCAAACACTACGTTGCATTTTCGATATATTTGATACTTTTGTGACACCTACTCTCCTCTATCCCCATATCATGTCTCCTACTTTTTCACTTTCAAACCATATACTTATATTATATATGTCTCAAACTCTAAATTAATTACTATTTTACCTTTTAAATTAGTAGGTAAACTTTATGATATATACATGGAGTGTTGACTACAAAAGAAAAATCACAAATTCATGCATAATGAAGGTACCAAATGTGAGAGTACTGGGTCTACTTGGTTAAACTTGTGATAACATCCATTGAAATGAACTTCAAAACGTTGCGTTTTTTATCTCGAATAACGACTTGTTGATTTTCTAGTTTATGTGTTATAGTATGATGTTGAGATCTTGTGACATCAGCAAATGAGAGATGTTAAGTTTCTAGTTCGAATTTTGGAATTTTAAGTAGAAGTCTTAAAACATAATACTTGTCAAGGTAAAATTTGAGCGTGTACTTAAAAAATTATCTTGTATGAAAGAGTTCTTGGTATTATCAATTTGTTTTTCAATTGTAATATGTAAAGGGCAACTTAAGCCTCTAGAAATGTCTTCGACATTTGTCGTGAAGTCCTACTGGCTTGTGACGTAGAATCAACGCGCCATTGCCAACCTTCTCGCGGGAGAGGGACGCCCGGGCTTGGTTTACCTTGTGGGTGATACTCCGCTTGGGGTGAAACCTTGACTTCGGTGGTCGGGCTTTATAGGACTACCTTGAAATTGCTTTATTTTTGTTTTTTCAAAGAGAAATGTCATTTGAGCTTTCTCTATTTCTCATCTACCATATAAGCATTGTTTAAATTTTGAATTATTTTATTGCTCACTAATAAAATTGAAAGATGAATTTGATAAAAATATAGTATGAAACTTCCACATTTTTAGTGGAGTAACACCCTTTTGTATTTTCACATTTTCTCCATGAAGTATTGAGAATATTAAATGCTTTTTTATTTAAGTTTTTTTAAATATAAGTAGTAATGTAATTTTATTTCTTGTTCTTTTTATTTAATTTGTCTAGGGTTGACAATTCGTGCGTGCATGTCGTACTGAAAGTTGATTATGTGCTGCACGATCCGACATGAACACAACACGATTAAAAATCGTACTGCATAGTCCAACACAAATATGACACGATTGATACCCAATAAAAATTATAAAAATGCGGTAAAAAGTTGCTATATTGATGTGAGTAATAAGTGGGTGCATAATTACTACAAGTGAGGCACATGTATAGTAAATTTTATTGTCAGAAACATTAAATTTCAAGCATTCATGTTTTCCTCTCTCATCAATGCCCAATGTGAACTTCCATAAATATAAAATCTAGTAACAAAGATATTCAGAATAGAATTATGTAAATTTTATCTATTTTTAGTAAGAGCTGGTAAGTGCAAGCTCATAGGTAGAATATATGGGCATTAATTATTTTTGAGGTTGGCACATGGTTTTATTTATTTTATCTCTACCCTTTTAGAGTAGGAAGTTGATTTCAGTGTTCATAGCTCTGTGGGTGCAATTTAGTTTCTTTGACCCACTAAGGAAGTGTTGTAGTATTTGGTAGATAAAGCTACTCAATGGGACAGTTGGCCAAGGAGGAAAATGGATTAATTACATGGAATTATAATGTATAGTGCATGTGTGAGACTACTTCATCTAAAAAAATGAGTGTCATTTTTTCATTTTCTAGAATATGATTGTTAACTTAGATGTCAAGATTGAACAATGGTAGAAATATGAAAATCTACTGCACGTAAAAAAGTTGAGTCATCATAAGATAATGGACAAGATTTATGCTCGTAGAAAGTTCATTACAAGCTAAACATCTATTGATTTGAGAATAGACTTTTCGTTACCAAATACTCGTTGACATGCATATTAGTCATACATGTTCAATTGCACATGAGGAACATCTCACATCATGTACACATATATCCAAAGACATCAGATGATATATATCCCTATCTTTGGCTCAAAATAAGATACATCACATAAACAAGCAGTCACATGAGTATCGTCTGCTGATCAAAAAAACAAAACAGTATTGTCTAATTTGTAAAAATTCACTTGTTACTTGTGAATATACTCGGTAAATTGTGAGTAGATAGGTGCTTGAATAATGGACACGATGCACTGTTTTCCACCATGATCGGTGTATAAACAGTTTGTTGATGTTCTCCAACAATGATAGAAGATCGAATATTGTGATTCTTAACGATTCATCCACGAACTGTTCTCCTACAAAAGAAAACACGCAGACCAACACATACATATGTAATTGATATTCACCTTTAAGAGTAAGAACGCGAATCATAAGTAACGAATTAATATATCACATCAAAATATTAGATAATGTATTAAACCTTTCACCGAAAGAGTGCTTATAGTGAAATAGCTGCAATCTGATTAATTGATAAGATATAGAAAATTGCTTTTACATGGCTGTGTAACTTGAAGGATAAATATAACTTAGACATCTTATAATATTCCTACATAACAATGGCCAAAGTATGCATTCCTTAAAAGAGATAAGGGTCAAATTAGTACACTTGAAAGTTTCATTTGTTTATTTTGGTACGTAAAAAAATTTATTGTTCAGTTTGGTACGCGATTGAAGTATACAAAACCAATTTAGTACATGT